>WHPX01000697.1:0-289074 GCA_011057435.1 Actinia equina | reverse complement strand
ACAGTATCATGTAAAAACTGCATCAAAATAGCTGCCATAATATTAAGACTTGCACTGAGAAATGTGCAAACTGTGGCTTTCCGAACTTGTTGTGCACATCTTGAGAGAGTAAATAATGTATGGACAAAAAAATGCCTAATTGCACAATAAAGTTTTTAATAGGTTATTCACTGGGTATATGGTTATTCACTGTGATGATCAACATTCTAACACAACAGTTAATGTGCTAGATATTTATAAACATACCTTGCATCAAAAATGATGTTCTGAATCTTCATTAATATATATCAAAACATCAATGTAGAGCTATATTGCAATCAAAACAACAGTAAAAAATATTGCTTCTTCAGACTATTATATTGCCTCTAAAAAAAATATGTATATATTAAGTATAATCTTATACCGAATTATAATTATTGGCAAAGAAATGTATTTTTACTTATTCCATTGTTGTTAATTCTTATCTATAATTATGTAATTATGTTTCATCAAATATTTTTTCTCAAGTCATTTCTAGTATTATGAACTAAATGTACTGTAATTGTAACGATTTCCATCACCACGAACAAATGTAAATACAATAAAATTTCTTTCTTCAATCTCAGACTTCACATATTGATCTCCAATTAACTTATATTCTACTATAGGATTAGATTTTGAAAGCCAGTAGCGAACTGTTCCTTTAATTACAAAGGCAAAGTCTCCATTACCATTAAAAATGCGCTCATCCCACTTTTTACCAAGGAAATTGTCAATGAGTCTGTTGGATGGTAGCCCGTAAATAGTCTTTTGTCTTTCTTTAATACCTCTGACTACTGTGGCAAGTCCTCCTTCAAACACATCTGGCTCAACCCTAAGCTCTATGCGTACAGCTGGATCATCCCTTCGACCAGAAAACAATTTTCTCTTGATTTCCCGATATAATTGTCCATGGAATATTTCTTGTCTATCTCCAATTGAATCTGCGGAAGGTATATTCAGCTTTTCATGACGAACAAAGGGAAAGCTTGCTCCATCTCCAAAAGATTTCCACTCGTCATACTTTGTACTATACCCAACATAGTGGATTTTTATTCGCTTCTTTGACTTATCTACCTCAGTTACTACCACGTCATAAAGATTATTGTCTTTCTTTGACGATTTTCTTTGCTTTGAAGGAAAATCCGAGGAAAATTCCTGCATATACCTCACTGGAAATTTTGACTCACGTTTTACACGAGTCGTGTCCGCCATCTTGAAAATCCATATATGGGATTGATTCGCATGCGCAGTACATTAAAATGTGTCCGCGTAGGCCTAGGCGCTAAAAAGAGCAAATGTTCATAAATGTATGGAATAAGTTTGATATGAGTAATCGTCCAAGGTGTTAAAAACAGGTCTCTATCATTGCAAGCTCACCGTTCGTCTTGCTTCGATGTAAAGGCACGGCTACCTTTCAAGATGGCGCAGGGAACTGTGGAGGAGATTATTGCCAGGGGCGGATCCAGGGGAGGGGTGCAGGGGGTGCGCACCCCTCCCTGGTTCCACTTTATGCCCCTACTTCGAAGATAACCAATACTGTTTTTTCCCCTTTGATTCTAAGGGTGAACCCATCCCTGGGTTAACTTTGTGTGCATCACCCCTCTCTGAACAAAATCCTGGATCCGCCCCTGATTGCGAGTTTCCCGATGGAATTTGGTTTTTCACTGCAACCAGTCAAAAATATAACAGGTATCGACTGATAAATTTTGATTGACGGCAAAAAACAGATTTCACAACAAGCCATTGAGATGTCTGAGTTCACAGAATATTGAGAATTGCAGTAAAATGCTCTAATAAGAATAATAAATAAATAATAAGTCAAATCAATCTGCTCCTCGGTATTAAACTCTCAGAAAATTGCTTCATTCGTTTTTCAAAATATAACTTTACATAAATCTTATGTCAAATTGACTCGCTTTTTAAGATCCATAGATCGATATTGGTTTTGGGTTTACTTTGTCGTTTCATGCCGTCGGTCCTTTATATAGAGGATATTACATGGGCGCCCATGTAATATTCTGTTTATTATATAATTATCCATAAAATCAACTTAATAAGTTTTTATTATTATAAAAAGTTTTTATTTATAAACCAATAGCTTAAATACACATGGTAACGATATATTCACATGTGAAAATATCAGTTTTTCGAAAAGAAAAAATATAGGTATTTTATGGATAATTATATTATATAAAGTAGTATTTTTTCTATCGGCCTTATTTTCCTTGTTGTTTTAGCATGGCTGTCTATCTTGGCATCTCGTGAGATGTCTGTAGCTGAAGTCTTGAAGGATTTTTGGACGAAATATGGCAGAAATTTCTTCACAAGGTATGCTATATGCCTCCGGAGTTCCTAAATTTAGTTTTTTCCGTTTAAAAACTTTCAATTTTAGTTATAACGAATCCTGAAACACCTTCTGAGCTCAGTGATCTAAGGCAGAGCATGGCTAACTCACAGATCAAACTCTCAGAAACAATGTCTGCGCTTATTTAAGTCAGGGCACGGCCAACTCACAGATCATGCCCTGAAACAACCTTAACCTCTGGGCTAATCTAAATCAGGGCATGTTACGGCATGTCGTACCGTGTACGTACTTTAAGTCAGTACCGTATGTTTCCCACTCATGCGATAACCATACTTAGGGGTAACCATTTTAAAGTAAAGTACCTATATTTAACGTCGGTAGTTCCTTCAGTTGAAATTCAACTGCTATCAATGGAAGCCGACGGTGCGCATTTTACCCCCTCTCTCCATCAGTGCTCTTTTTTAAGACGATTCAAAGCTGAAGCTACACGGATTAGAGAGAAGTCGAAACAGACGTGGAGATCCTAAGGATCTAACCGTGGACCTCAAGCTCTGAAGGTCGCGCACTAACCAACCTAAGCTACGCCTGCTCCATTTTGATGTTACGGCATGTCGTACCGTGTATACGTACTTTAAGTCAGTCTTAGGGGAAGCGATAGTATGTTCCCTAATCATACGAAAACCGCTCTAAAGTTTTATTTAACTGCACAGATACGATTATGAAACGTCGAAGCGCCCCCAGCCAGTAAGATGATGGACGATCTTCGTAAGCAAGCCAGCGAAGGATCGCTGATTGGAAAGACGTTTACAGAAGGACAGGGTGACCATAAGAAGTCCTACGCAGTCCAAGCTATGGATGATTTCTCCTACACTGATCCTATAGATGGAAGCCTCAGCCAAAAACAGGTTGGATGTTTGACATTTAGATCAAGAAGTCAGAGGCTAATGTTAATGTTTAAGTATCATTTCTTTCTTTTTTTTTTTTTTTTTTTTTTTTTGACAAAACTTCTCGTTTTAAGGAAGGAAGGATGACCTATTAGTGCAAGAGCTGCCTTGGATACTAACGTTTCATTGGCTAATTATTTGTTCTTTTTTTAAGGGGATCCGAGTCATATTCTCGGATGGTTCGCGTATCATTTATCGGTTAAGTGGGACTGGAAGCGTTGGTGCCACGGTACGGGTGTACATAGAGAGTTATGAATCAGACGTGACTAAACACTCACTGGATGCGCAGGTAACGTTGGTGTGTCACGTCACAAAAAATCGTATTTTTTATTAGGGATTTTTTATTTTTTAGTTGCAGCGGGGGTGGGGGGAAGGGTAAGCTGATGGGACGTAAGCGATGGCACATGAGAAATATAGGATTGGATGGGGACATCCCAACCCAAAATACTAGGCTAAATAGACAATATAGTTTTTTTAAATTATCTTGTTTTAATAGAGGGGCACATAAATAAAATAAGGAGTTGCTTAGAAAAATTTGGCATTTATCTTCCTGTCTGCAATCGTTTCTATATTATTCTTGGTGTTGACGATTGTACTATCAATCATGTTCTAATGATGTACAAGATTTTATCTCTATAAAGCAAGAGAGAAAGGAAAAGTTCCGTCTTTATCTCTTTTCAAAAATGTGTTAAACCAAAATGAAAGAATTGAATATAGATTGGCCAAGCAAAGGGATAAAATTCCAAGACGTCTAAAGAAGTGGTCTAAAATAAAGGATGCATTAAATTCAGGGGCACATACAAAAATTTCAGGTTGGGATAGGGTCATATATTTTTTTACTTACAATTCACAAAATTCCACCCCTCCCCTCCCCTCCCCACCCTTATGCCCGTAAGAAATGAATGGTTCCTTAAATAGATGACGCGAGGGGAATTGGGGTGTGCTGATATGATATCTTTGGTTCTCACTTTCAGATCGTTCTTCAACCTCTTGTCAAGATTGCTCTGAACATTTCTGATCTTCAAAGGGTTACAGGACGAGACGCTCCCACTGTGATCACGTGATATCCTCGTGATCACATGCATAGTTTAATATTAACCATTTCGAGGTCAAGGAAAACACTGGTCGAGTTGATGGCGTCTATTTTGGTCCCTAAAACAGTCCCACAATGAACTGCGATACCAACTCGAGCCAGTTTTTTCTCAACCTCGAATTGGCAAAAAAAAAAAGAATAAAAAGTAATGAACGATAGGTTTAAATAAGAACATTTTTAACGTTTCTTTTCAATATGGCGTCTATTATGACCCCTAAAACAGTCCCACAATGCATTGCAATGCCCACCTTACCCAGTATTTTCTCAACCTCGGAATGAATGTAACGTAATGAATGATAGGTTAAATAAGAACTTTTTTTTAAGGTTTGTTTTCAATTTGGCGTCTATTTTGACCCTAAAAAAAGTCCAACAATGAACTGCAATACCAACTCGAACCAGTTTTTTCTCAACCTCGGAATGGCAAAAAGAAAAGTGTGTAACGTAATGAACGATAGGTTAAATATGAACTTTTTTAAGGTTTCTTTTCAATATGGCGTCTATTATGACCCTAAAACCGTCCCACAATACATTGCAATGCCCTCTCGACCCAGTCTTTTCTGAACTTCGGAATGCAAATAAACAAAGAATGTAACGTAATGACAGATATGTTAAATAAGATTTTTATTTTTATTTTTATGACTTTTTTTTAACTTTTCTCTTTTTTAATTTGTCTCCCCGATTAATAGGGCGCTCGTACCCGGCTAGAAGAATTTCTAGACTTTAATAGAGTTATTATTATTATTATTTTCGTTTCAATATGGCGTCCATTATGACCCCTAAAACAGTCCCACAATGCACTGCAATACCCACTCGACTACCCACTCGACCCAGTTTTTCCTCAACCTTGAATGGCAAATAAACAAAGAATGTAACGAAACGAACGAGAAGTCAAATATGAATTTTTTTTATTTTTATAAGCCAGTAACGTGGAACGTGTTTACACCCAGGGAACCCAAGTAAGATCAAAATTCTGCAGTTTTAACATTTACGTATACATATATACATATGTCTTTTGTATCATCAAACTTTATTGACAGTTGCTATGGCACCTGTTACAATGTAGTATAGTTATGGTTATCTTTTAGCCTTTTTTTTTTTCTTGAACATAACACAATATGACAAAAATTCTTTATTTTACTTTAATCGCGTAAGCGTGAAACTCGGAGTAACAAAGCTAAAGTTTTGTCTTGTATTTGATCTATCTACAATCTATGCTGCAATGATTAAAATGGGGTTGTACCAAGGCATTGTACACGGTTAGGAGTATTTCACGTGGAACGAAGTACCTTATGCGTTTCATTGCGCTTATTCCAGAGGCATTTTTTTTTTTTTTAGATATCATAGATATATGGTTCTCCCAAGAAAGATTTTGATCTATCTGAAAACCAAGTGACTTAGAGGAGAAAACCTGTCTAACTTTCTCCCCTTCTATAAGAATTTGTGGATTTACCTTGATGTTATAGATAGCCTTTGATTCGAGCCAATTAATAAAAACACCGTTTTAGCCATATATTAAGAGTTAATGTATTAGCAGAGAGCCAATTATGAATATCACATAGATCTGAACTTACGCATTCATTAATTTGACTAATATCATTGCTAGCAAATGTTATGCTTGTATCGTCAGCATACATTCGCGGCTGAGAATAAGTCAGACATTTACGTAAGTCATTGGTGTATAATAAGAACAAAAGGGGTCCTAAAACTGTTCCTTGAGGTACTCCCGCACCTGACCAATGCCTTAGACAATGTGTAATTATTCAATGTACATGTTTGTGTTCTGTTATTAAGATATGAATTAAACCAAACCGATGGGAGTGGCCAGTAATGCTATGGTACTAGCTCTAATTATGATAATAGTATATTATGGTCTACTGTATCAAAGGCCTTTTTAAGTCTAAGAACACGACTGCATTAATATTACCGCGATCAATATTCAGTGACCCGCAGTTATCGGTAGCCTCCAGTAGAGCAGTTACGGTTGAGTGAATAGACCCCTTTCGAATTCCAAATTACCGCTGTGTTCCTTGATTACAGACTCATTTGCACAGGGTTAGCCTCGAGTTTGTGCAGAATATTCACGTGTTCCAGTCAGGTACGTCGAGTTTCAAAGTGTTTGCATTGATGAAGTTGTGCATTCTTTACTTTTCCGTTGGTATTTGTGAATATTTAACACTGATGCGAGGCTAACCCTGTGCAAAAAGGGTCTGTAATCAAGGAACACAGCGGTAATTTGGAATTCGAAACTGGGCTATTGAACGAAAACCAGATTGTTATCTTGATAATAATTTATTATCATTCAGATACTCGTAAAGCTGATCATAGATTATTCGCTCAAATATTTTTGCGACCACTGGAACAATCGATATCGGTCTGTAGTTTGTCATGTCGTTGCGTTTTCCTGCGTTCTTATAGAGAGGGGTTACTCTTGCGGATTTCCGTTCATCGGGAAATATTCCCGTTTTAAGATTATAGTCAAGTAAATCCGCGCGATCTGATTGGTTGAAAAGCATGAACCATTTGCCTATGGGTTGCACGCTCACGTCAGCTTTTTTTGCTTCGGCGAAAAAAAAAAACTTTTTGTATCTTTTACTGACAATTTACCTAGAAAAGACACAGGTAGCCCAAGCTTGGTTTCTGTGGTGTCCTGTTATAAGGAAATGTATGGGGAATCATCAAAAATTTCAATAAAACCATCAAAACGTGAAATAAAGCCTCGAAATTTTACCCTATCATTGAGAAATAGCACTTTTTTCGCTCTGCGTGGTTATTTTTTGAATTTAGCCCGTTTTAAGGATTTTTTCCCCCACCAGTAAGAAATAAGAGAAGGTTGGAAACTCGGCATCCAAAAGCGAGCCATCACGAGTCTTTGAAACCTCGTACGTCTTCGAATTTTCTTTCCAGCGCCAAATTTTAGTCATGACCCTTCTCTCACATCCCTATAGAACCGAGAAAGTCGCATTAGAGATTAGTCTTCGCGTCTTTAAGCCATGAAATTTGCCTGTATTCACATACTACCTCGCTTGTTCTGACCCGTACTTGGAGCTCACCGTACACCAGTTCAACGGATTTCTTTCGGCAACCGACCCGAGGTCACGCCAGAAGTCTTCGTATCGTAAATGCGGATTCGATTTGGATATCGTCTTTCTTCGAAATTATAAGTTAAATACTTTTGTATCTTAGGCCGTTAAAAATACACTCATCATAATTTTCGAAATTATAAGTTAAATACTTTTGTATCTTAGGCCGTTAAAAAATACACTCACCATAATTTTCGAAATTATAAGTTAAATACTTTTGTATCTTTGGCCGTTAAAAAATACACTCACCATAATTTTCGAAATTATAAGTTAAATACTTTTGTATCTTTGGCCGTTAAAAAATACACTCACCATAATTTCGAAGAAAGACGATATCCAAATCGAATCCGCATTTACGATACGAAGACTTCTGGCGTGACCTCGGGTCGGTTGCCGAAAGAAATCCGTTGAACTGGTGTACAGTGAGCTCCAAGTACGGGTCAGAACAAGCGAGGTAGTATGTGAATACAGGCAAATTTCATGGCTTAAAGACGCGAAGACTAATCTCTAATGCGACTTTCTCGGTTCTATAGGGATGTGAGAGAAGGGTCATGACTAAAATTTGGCGCTGGAAAGAAAATTCGAAGACGTACGAGGTTTCAAAGACTCGTGATGGCTCGCTTTTGGATGCCGAGTTTCCAACCTTCTCTTATTTCTTACTGGTGGGGGAAAAAATCCTTAAAACGGGCTAAATTCAAAAAATAACCACGCAGAGCGAAAAAAGTGCTATTTCTCAATGATAGGGTAAAATTTCGAGGCTTTATTTCACGTTTTGATGGTTTTATTGAAATTTTTGATGATTCCCCATACATTTCCTTATAACAGGACACCACAGAAACCAAGCTTGGGCTGCCTGTGGAAAAGATAACGGAAAATGACTGAAAAAACTAGCGAAAATACTCCTCAATCTCCGACATTTAGTATAGAGTTGTCATTTGATCAGCCTAGTAATAAAACGTCAAGATTTGCATCACTTGCAAACAGTCAAACAGTAAGCTGGACAAGATTGTGTCAGAGCGTCACTCCAAAAAGACAAAGCAAACCACAAATTGCTCGGTGTCTACATTCAAAGATTTTTAGCAATGATTAAACAAATACAAAAATATTGTTATCGTGTATTTATTCAACAAAAGTATTTCCAAAGTAATTAACTATAGTAATTGATTATGAATTTAATTCCAAGGGCTTTCGCCCGGAATAACCTCGTTCCCAAGCGCTATAACTTATCTATATTTCTATATCTTCATGTATTTCATAAGTGCCATGCGGTCCACATATTCTCATCTTTGCATCATAATTACCGCTACCTAACATCTATTTCACCCCAGCCTGCTCTCAGTCTGACCTCTAGCTCAGCTGGTAGAGCATCGGTAGTACAATTCCGAAGGTCGTGGGTTCGATTCCCAGTGAGGTCGGAAATTAATTTTTCCGAATTTAATTCCAAGGGCTTTCGCCCGGAATAAACTCGTTCCCAAGCACTATATAGCTTATCTATATTTCTATATCTTCATGTATTTCATTAGTGCCATGCGGTCCACATATTCTTAACTATAAATAGAGCAAAAACACTTGAACTGTGAAATAGAATCCAACTAGTTACTAACAAATAGTCGCTATTTAGATACTAATAGTCATTATCACTGAGCCAGAACAGTTTATGACACAACACGGAATAAACAAGAGACCAATACAAATATGAATATGTTCATTATGAAACTGGATAAAAAACATTTAGAATTGATGGTCTCTTGTGTATTTTTTGTGCGAGTCCTAATTACTCTAATAAATTTGCTTGAAATAAAACTGGATAAAAAAAATTTTGTATTGGTCTCTTGTGTATTCCTTGTTGTGTCATAAACTCTTCTGGCTCAGTGATAACGACTATTAGTATCTAAATAGCGACTATTTGTTAGTAACTAGTTGGATTCTATTTCACAGTTCAAGTGTTTTTGCTCCGATTAAACTCGCCATCTACTTCGCAGTTTCACCTATGAGATTTTTGATTGGCAAAGTAGGCTCACATGTAGAACAATACACACTGTTCACCATAATCCACATGCTTTCTTTGTTTTTGTTATTTTGTCCAATCCCAAGCTTAGTTCCATACCTTCTGAATCAAATAATAATCTGATACTATCAATAAATTTAATGGACTAGTGATCTTTTTCGTATTGGAATTTTTGCACAACCTTGTAATGACATTTCGGAAATAGAAAATCCGAATGATATTTGGATTAAATAGAAAACTATGTTTTTTAAAGTTTGTGATAAGCATGCACCAGAGTCCTTGGATTAGTTCGCATCTAAAAGATTTGACGCATCATAGAGATAGTTTGAAAGTCAAAGCCATAAAAGCAAAGATTCTCGAGACTGGTTGAAGTTTAAGAAAACTAGAAACCGCGTTAATACGGAGATTAGAAATGCAAAAAAGTGCTATTATAATAATACTTTTGACAAATATTACAAATATCCTCGTAAAACATGGCAAACTATTTAAAGTAACTTCACGTGTAAATGATAAATCCGCGATTAATGAGATCGTTCATGGTTATGGTAGTAGAATATTACATAACCCGAATGAAGTGGCAGAAGAATTCAATCAATATTTTGCAGAGATTGGACCAGAACTTGATAAAAACATAAAAAAAGTCGACTGTTGTTATATAAATTATCTTTCTAGCACCGAAAAGCAATTTTCACTGAAGGAAACCGACTGCTCAACTGTTTTTTCATCGTTATATCTAGACTCTGCAAGTCCAAGGCAACTGGCCTTGATAATATATCTACCAAACTTCTTAGGGAATGCCCCGATCTGATCTCTGCATCATTAGCGTATCTATTTAATCAATCTATAAACGTAATTCTTTGTTTTATCTCACCATTCACAGTTGTTCAGGTTCATTCACTCCCAGGCTTCGTTCTGCTTGGTTGTGGACTACCCGGTTCAATTTCATGCTCGGATAAAGGTCGATAAAGATCGTTGTTTGCATCTCGATGTTCCAATACCTGTTAAACTAACGCACTTCGATTTCACACAGCTACATTTCATGATCCATATGGCCATGGAGAAAAAGACACGAATTCGGACGCCAAAGGGTAGGTATCATATATCTACTGATTTAGATTGGTGATTTGATGCCTAAAAGCTTTGTCTAATTCCATCTTTCTTAAAAGAATATTTTGCATATACTTATTTCAAAAAACGTTGTCATCGACCGACAATAGGCGATATAGGAGATAGGCGAAAAGCCATAGGAGATAAAGTCATTCCAAGGTCGAAGAATACCTGGAATGACTTGAGTTTCTGCTTCTTATTCTAGTCAACAGGGTTCGTGTTACTTCTTAAACTCCTTGAAAACTCCTTGAATTTAATTCACGTTTTCAAGGGCACTGGAAAAGCTCCTGAATTTTACGATTTTAGCGAAACTCCTTGAAAACTCCTTGAATTTTTGCTTTGATCATTGCTTGCATGGTTCTGAAATAGATCTAGTCAGAAAGATCGGAAATTTGAAAGTCGGCCAAGTGCAACCACCGTGTAAAACCTTGGCATAGTTAGCTGAACATACTCCTTGCAAATTCATTTTTGGGTCCTTGTATACTCCTTGAATAACCTCGAACTTTAAGTGGTTACCTCAGTACGAACCCTGAGTCAAGAACATAGAACTTAGTGTTGAGACTGATTCAATGTTCTTTGTATTCAACGAAACCTTTTTCATGTCGGAATGACTACCTAGCACTAGTTGTATACGATTACAATATCATTTGCCCAAGGGCGCTAGGACAAAAATTGGTGTTTTTTTAGCCGTTAGAAACTGTTTAAACTGTTACTCATCTGTTCTGTTATGTGCTGGCTTGATTTTTTTAGTTTTCCCGTCTATATACGCCAAAAATACTGCTGTGACCAACGGTCCAATCGTACGTAACGAACTACTGTATCCTATACCTGTCTCGTGACCGCTTACGCAAGCGTACGCGTCGGTTAATAAGTTCAAGGGCACTAGGACACCGAATGTGGTTGGATTTCTATAGGTTTTTTTACCCTTTCGATTATTTGAATTAAATTAACGTTATATACTTGTTTACTTATCTTGTGTCCGTGTTCCTTCGTTGTCTTCGTTCGCTGTTGTAGTGCAGACGTTTTCATTCCAAAGGTCAAACGGTTTGAATAGCCTACGAGCGTTACTTCTTTAACGGCCGTATTACTTGACTCTGTTTGAACTATACCAACAACAACGCGACCGCGCGATGCTCCTTACGTCAGTAATATTCAACCGTCCAGTTAATATGGTTAATCAAATTCACCTAAGTTCTATATAGAATCGGAATTTTAGTCCGCTGACCAAAAGTATGGCTGACGCTATTCTTGCGTACGAGAAGCGTGGTTTCGAAATCCAACTTCTTCCAAACAAGAAGGGATCGCTGATCGTGAGGAAATTATTTACTTTATTCGTGGATGATATAAAATGCATGGTATTTGTGTCTAAATGATCCAGAAAATGAAGGAATGACAAGGTCTATAAATATTGTCTGGGAAAGCGAAGACCTCATTGGAAACAGTGACAGCGACGAAACTCTCGATTACGAGAGCGAATAATTATATGTATATAACATTTAAAAAAATAATAAAAACTTCTACTAACAAATCAGTTTATATATCATACAATTATTTTTCTATTTCTTAAGTGTATCATATCATTAACTTGAATTTTATTCAAATATATACATGTACTAGTACATAAGATGATTGTGAATGAGCGATAATATCACGTCAAGTATGTATACAGTATACCGGGTGCAACAAGTTTGAGAAATTGATGACACATCTATTCGTACAATCTGTTCAGATCTTTTCAAAAAGAACTTTTCTATGGGTTAAAGGTCTTGTTTTCTAAGATAAGCTTTCCCTAGAAGCAAAACACGGCATTAAAATTTGAAAAACACTGCATATTTTGGCACTACACGGGCTTACCCATAAAATCCCGCCTCGATAATGGGAGTTCTAAGAAGCATGGAAAAAAAATCTCCATGTTAGCCCACAGAACAATTTTTCAACTTCAATCTCCGACCCCTCTAGTAAATGTAGGTCTTCTAGTTTATGCGAACTCGCTGCGCCCGATCTCCTTCTCGATTCAACCAAGTTTAAATCTCTTCTACGAAATTTGATCGGCTTTGATATTAAATATTTACCATATATGGTAAATAGTTTAATATTAACTCGCAACAATCTTCGCGCATGACATCTAGCATACATAGCTAATTCGGGCATTTGAAACAGCCGTGGGTATCCCAGTAATTAAATTCCTAAATAATATAATACTAGTTAGGTTATCTGTAAAATAGCAGACAAATCGTTTCGTTTGAATTGTGCAGCCCGAGCTTCCTCAGTGATTTTGCAAAAAAAATCGGAGCTCAATTATCATTAAAACACTCATTAATAATTCATAAGCTTATGGTCCAATTGGAGCCACCATACACGTCACGTGCATGAACCTTTATACCCGATAAAGTCCTCTTCATTAGTATTCAATTGATTTTATGTAAAGACAATGTGTCTTTATATAAAGACACATGTGATCTTTATATAAAGACCACTCGAATATTATGAGGATGACTTCATCAGGGATGAAGTATGCATCCAAGTTTAGATGAAGACATAGAGCTTCATCAAGACCATAGTCAACCCTAAAGATCTTTGACTAACGTGCCTGTCTTTGCCTTGGCACGCAATATCCAACGTGTGGGAGCTTCTATTAAATCTGGTTGCGCATGCCCGTGACGTCAAATCTCTATCGAAGTATAAAAATTTATGTTCGTGACGTGTATGGTGGCTCCAGTTGAACCAAAATCTTATAAATTGTTCATGAGTGTTTTAAGCAGTTCAAAAAACTCGTAGATCGTGTTTTATCAGGTATAAAAGCACTCGGCTACACCTAATAAATAAAACACTCCTACTCGTTTTTTAAACACTATATAGCCTCCTTTGCAGACATTATTTGCAGACGCTATTGTGTTATTTGTGGGGGAGGGATAAGAGACCGACACAAATAACGTCTGCTGTAAACGTGACAAATTCCACAGGAAGGACAGTGGATAAGAATTTTGCCTTCTAACATCTGCAAAGGAGGCTAAGTTATCATAGAAATATGGCTATAATGTTTTAAAAAACGTAAAGCAAATTATGGCATTTGTATGCCTTTCTTGTACCAAAGGCTTCGTGAGCAAGAAAATCGCTAAAATCAGGGGCACAAATGAGGGGATGAAAAAGCTAACGCTGCAAAACCGCTAAATCAGGCAAGTTTTGGCGTTTGCATCTCATTCTCGTTCCCAGACCCTACCCATTAGCCAAATCGTAGGCTAATGAGTAGGGTCTGAGTACAAGAAAGTCTTGAAACCTCAAAAACAGTGGTATGTAGCCTCCTGCAGGCATTTCCTTGGCTCTTTTTGCTCCTTGGGCTTCCTGTGCCACTCCTCTTCCTCTCTCGTTCCTAGTTTTTCTCTGCCATAAAATTTAACACAGGGATCCCAACAGAGAATATATGGGGTAGCCTGTGGGGGAGGCTACATTGAATGTAAAACTAGAGTATTTCTTTTCGGGGCGGAGTGCTTTGCACGACATATACCACGTACTGACAAGGTCTTCTTTTCCAGGAAAGTACGCCGATACTTTATCGATTCCTACGATTTGTACGAAAATCTGTTCACCTCTCTCAAAGGTAAAAAAAGATATGATCAATAGATACAATTACTTTAGATAACGAGTAACGAATTAATTATGCATGATAACCGTCTCCAGTTTGGCAACCTTCACTTAAACACGTCTACCACATATTCCTAAAGTTCTATGCGTATACAAACATGTGGCGTTATGCATTGCTTAAAGTAACTATCACCCTTCTGACAATAGAGTGCTTACACTAGAGTGATTTTCATATGACCGTGAAAGAAAATAGACCATTTAGTTTGTAATAGTTGATAAAGAACAAAAGAAAATCATTGGTTTAGAGTCTACTACTAACTATTAGTTTGCCTATTCTTTCACGATCATATGAAAATCACTCTATATCCATGAAATAAAATCTAAATAGTTACTATCTAACAGTTTTTATTTAGTGACTACCACTCAACTGGAACAGCTTTAGTAACAATACACAAGGGAGGCCAAATACTCAAGACAATAGAAAGATAATACTTTGTGTATTGTTACTAAAGCTGTTCCAGTTGAGTGATAGTCGCTAAATAAAAACTATTAGGTAGTAACTATTTAGATTTTATTTCATGGACATAGTGTAAGCACTCTATTCTTAGTATTGTAATATAGTTTGAGTACGGCTTCTTGAAATTATAAAGGTTTTTTCATGTCATATATATGCTAATGACTGAGACGTATGAGGAGGCATTTATGGTTATTTCTTGTTCCTTGTAATTCGAAACACCGGCTACTATGTGAAAACTAACTTGAAAAAATTTCTATAAGAGCGATGGAGAAAACAGGAACGTATTTCAAATTTAATTTATCTGTACCAGTAATGTTCTATATATTAAGAGAGAATCCTTTTCGTATTCAAGTGGTGAGCGTCAAAAACTATTTTCTTGAAGAAAGGCTGTCGTACAAGGCTAAAATCTTGTTATTCAGAAAGTTTAACTTGTATGTTTGGAAGTGGAGATGACAGATCAGTGAAGTGGATTCAAAATGTTAACCCAAAGCAAAAATTTTATTCGAAAATGAGGTTTAGGCCTTCATTTTCTTATTTCCCATACATTTTCTATAAAAAAAGCCTGACAAAGCTACATTCTAACACAAATGCGACAAAACATCTTTGTACAATTAAAAATACCACTTCAAACAAGCATTTTATCATAGTACATCAGTTTCTAACTGTTAAAAAAAGGTTTTGAGTGTTAACCCAAAACGAAAATTGGGATCCAAACTCATACGAAAGTCTAGTTTTTGGCGCTTTTTGCCATTATTGCTCATTATTGAAAAAAAGTTCCTCTTAAATGATAATTACTCGTCATACGTTATAGCATTATTAGCATATGGCATGGAAAAACCTTGATAAATTATCCGAAGAAGCCGCACTCAAACTATGATATTTTTTGGTGCCATTCAACAGAATTCCCCATGTAGAATCAATGCCGAGGACATTGCAAGAAGGGTGAAGACATACTGTTTAAATGTTTGATTTGAGACCACGATATGTGCGCTCGCTTAATGACCCGGCTTCAAAATTCTATTAGAGAATTCGAACCATAGACACGTTTTGAACTTCCATGGGAAAAAAGCCTCAAATTTTCCCCGGGACTCTATATTTCAAAAAGTCTTTGAATTTCCCGTAGAAATACGGAAAAACGTGGGTGGAAATACTCTCAATCCACCCCCTCCCCTCTATCCACCCCTGCCCCATTATTCTTTGTATTTTTAACAATCAGTGTAAAATTCTGTATAAAATAACTCAAAGTCTAAGAAAGTTTTCTAGTAATCAATAAATTGTGTGCTAAATAGTCAGTCACAAAAGGAAAATACTTGCGATTCTTGATGTTCAAAGAATATTCGAACATGCGTATTATGCCGGCTCCTGGCATCAACCAATGACATTTCTTTTAACAGACGAGACGGTATTTTACAAGACCCCAGATGTGCTTCGTTTGCCGCTGATTTTTTACTACGGGCACACAGCTGCAGTCTACATCAATAAACTAATACTAGCAGGTTTGCTTGAGGTAATGCGTTAGAGTGCATACCACATATACAATTAACTAACAAATTTGTCTACGGTCTACTGAGGTCTACTGAACTTACTAATTTGTGCAATTTCTTGCAAAGTTTTTCACGGTTGATAAATAGTATGCACTCTATTACAATGGAAACGATTAAGCAATTACTGGGTGAGGTTAATGATGGTAATTAAACTGAGTGGAGTGCAATTTGGTCTGAAATCAAACGCGCGATTTGTAATTGCAAGTTTGATTTCAGACCAAAATTGCACGACACGAAGTTCAATTACCACTTAATCATATCCTTTTTGTAATCATACACGAGAAAAAGACACAATAAAGAGTGCAGAATAATCAATTTAATGTAGTAGATGAACTAAATGCGAAAAAAACAACATCTTAAAACAACTTATTTTTTATTTTTATTTTATTTTATTTTATTTTTAATGCGATTAAGAGCTCCTAATGATGCGATTTGGGAATTAATCGCACTCCTTTGAACCAATCAGATTGCAGGATTTGGTAGTGATTACAAAAAGGATATGATTAAGCATGTTATCAGCATATATTTAACCTGAGTATCAGTCTCTCCCTCCTCCTTAGCCCCCTCCCCTGGAGCCTGATACTCAGGCTAGCTTTTATGAGAACTTGATATGATAAATGTGTTATCTAAATGACTTTCTGTAGGTATTGCGTTTATCATATTTACTCAAAAACATGATAAATATGTTAATTTATGCGTTGCTATTTTTTCGATAGCAGAATTAATTTCATTCTTAATAAATTGAATTAGTGTTTTTTTTTTTTCATGATATCGTAAATTATCAAGCCCTCGGATATCGCAGCCCATAACACGGCCATGGTCTTGGTAATTTACGATGTCCTGTTCAACCTCGTCTAATAAATAATTGTTGATTATCTGCAGAAAAATCTTCATCTAACCCATTTATCCTGTCACTCAGTTCACTCAGCGAAAGATAGTGAGCAAAACTGATATGTCATAACATTATATATTTTTACGTTGTTATCTATCAGTGAAAGCTCAAAATATTCGTACACCTTAAAACAGCTTTCGGTTTTTACTCTTTTCTCTTTTCAACAGGAAAGAGTGAATCTCTATTTTGATACACTGTTTGAGACAGGTGTAGATGAAAACTCATGGGATGATACGGTAATACCAAGAGAGAAATAAGAGAGGGAAATTACTTGATAACGCGCGCGCCATTCTCGACTTTCCCATCCCCATAATGCCTTGCGTCTTTGGGGGGTAACCAATCAAAAAAATGTCCCAAATTGAAAGGTTTCTAAATTGAATTTATACTATACCTGCTTTTATCTGTACAATGCTGATCATCAGTTTATTCCAAGTTATTTTTGCGTGTACAGATCATGAAGAGTTTTGGTCTTACAGAAAATGTATTGACTTACGAAAAATGTTTAAAATTTATCTCAAACGTCTTCAAGCTTCTATCTTTTTCGGTTTTTTACTTCTTCATTTTATTTTTGGATACCAAACAAGGTATTGTCAACATTGTCTGATCAGCCTTTAGCAAAACCAGTGGGTTTTTACCCTCTGGTTACCCCCGAAGACGCAAAGTATTATGGGGATGTGAAAGTAGAGAATAGGGTTAAGTAAATGACATCATTTACTCACAATTTAGATTCTGAATAAAATTGATAACTTTTTTCCCCCACTAGTTCTTTTGATTGTGAAGGAAACATGTTGCTTGGCTACTATCTGGGCCATATACATAAGTTTAAACAAGTTTGAAGCCATTTCCAATTTTCATTGATTTTCATCCAAGTGCCCCTTTAATTTTATGCCTTGCTAGGTTGGGTTCATTATCTTCGTGCTTGCCTCATTCTTTCCCTTTATTTACCAATATTTATCTCATTTGTATTTACATATTAGGACAATTTTCGAATGGGTGGTAAGTTAATTTGGCCATCTGTCAGAGAAGTACAGAAATACAGAGATGATGTAAAGAAGACCATACTGAAGCTGATTGACACTAAACCAATGGACGTCCCTGTCACTCAAGACAGTCCCTGGGTAAGGACCCTATCTGGTGATGTTCATTGAATACTAAACCAATGGACGTCCCTGTCACTAAGGAAAGTCCCAGGGTAAGGACCCTATCTGTTGATGTCCATTGAATACTAAACCAATGGACGTCCCTGTCACTAAGGAAAGTCCCAGGGTAAGGACCCTATCCGGTAACGTCCATTGAATACTAAACCAATGGACGTCCCTGTCACTAGGGACAGTTACTGAATAAGGACCCTATCCGGTAACGTCCATTGAATACTAAACCAATGGACGTCCCTGTCACTATGGACAGTTACTGAGTAAGGACCCTATCAGGTAACGTTCATTGAATACTAAACCAATGGACGTCCCTGTCACTATGGACAGTCCCTGGGTGAGGACACAATCTGGCGATGTTCATTGAATACTAAACCAATGGACGTCCCTGTCACTAAGGACAGTCCCTGGGTAAGGACACAATCTGGTGATGTCCATTGAATACTAAACCAATGGACGTCCCTGTCACTAAGGACAGTCCCTGGGTGAGGACCCTATCTGGAGATCTTCATTGAATACTAAACCAATGGACATCCCTGTCACTAAGGACAGTCCCTGGGTAAGGACCCTATCTGGTGATGTTCACTGAATACTAAACCAATGGACGTCCCTGTCACTAGGGACAGTCCCTAGGTAATGACCCTATCTGGTGATGTCCATTGAATACTAAACCAATGGACATCCCTGTCACTAGGGACAGTCCCTGGGTAAGGACCCTATCTGGTGATGTCCATTGAATACTAAACCAATGGACATCCCTGCCACTAGGGACAGTCCCTGGGTAAGGACCCTATCTGGCGATGTTCATTGAATACTAAACCAATGGACGTCCCTGTCACTAGGGACAGTCCCTGGGTAAGGACCCTATCTAGAGATGTCCCTGAAACAATCAATCTGCTTCTATAACCACTAGTCAGTTTATTATTAATATTTAATTGCATTTTAGTGGTCTCTTTTCATGGGAATTGAACATGAAAGGTAAGATATTCTTACAAGATTTCCTATGAAACCATGTTTAATAATATCTGATTAATTACAACAGTGCCCTAAGCTCCATACTAAGTGAAAGTCCGAAGATAGAATTTAGAAGTTGATATTTTAGGAAGGAGGAAAACCGGAGAACCCGGAGAAAAGCCCCCGAAGCACAAGAGAAACTTGGCTACTTTTCTCGGGCTATTTACATAAGATGCAACCTGGTAATCGAGCCCGGGACGCATTGGCGGGAGGCGACACATTACCCATGCTTCCTTGTTCTTTCCTTTGACAGACATTCGTTTGAATTTTTAGGTTTGGCTAAAGTTGTATGCATTTCAGTCATTAGAGTTGTTGTTTCTCCTAGTTTATGAGTCTGATATTGTGATCACGTGATCACGTGTCATCTAACCACGTGATTCCATTTTGTAATATGGTAAACTGACCTGCTAAATTATTTTCTGTCGACCAGGATTCATTTCGAGACATCTTTAGTTCTGTATCGTCAGCTGCCGATTAAATATGTCAGTAGGCCAGATAACTGGGTATATGGACCGCTAACAGCAGGTAAAACAGTATAAAAGTGCCTTCAAAACGAAACGTGAGAAAAACGTTTGCGCATGCGTGCATTTCACCATATTTCAAAACATTTCAGAACGCATTAGTTGCCCGAGAACGTTCTTGCATTAATTTTGTTTTTCTAGATCCACCTGTTACCAAAAACTCGATGCTGAAGGTGCAATCCTGCACAGTTACAGTAGGAAAACCACGTGACTTTCCCTCGTATGGATGGGACAATGAGTATGGAGAATGGACCGTAAGGTATTGCCATGGTAACATACCATATTTGGATCAGAACATCATTGGAAGACAAGTGACGTAGCGTGTTTGACCAATCATCTTCTCATCCAAGTCTGATCATGCGCCATTTTGAATAAATCAAGACTTGGTTACTAATTCTCCCAGTCCCTCTCTCTTTTGTAAGCATTTGGACGAGAGGAATCTGAGTAACTAAACATTTTGTTATATGCATCACAGGGTACCCGAGTTCGAAGCCAGCAAATACCTTGTTACAAACCGTGAGTTTCTGGAGTTTGTCGAGGCTGGTGGATACGAAAACAAAACCTACTGGTCGGACGAAGGTAAGATGAATTGTGACGAGGAATGAATCGAATGGAATATTTTTGTATAGCTGGAAACACGTTTGACCAATCACAGCGCACAACGTCACTGAGTCACTGTCCATTTTATCGAAAACGGCTGCGAAGGCACTATCACTGTCATACGAAATCTGCTCATGTAATCTACCCTAAATAAAGGTCACGTTATCAATTCCCGCCAGTTTGTTGAATTGGCAATCCTGACAATTTAATTCGCAACCATGACCTCAAGCAATACCTTGATTTGATTTACGTCAACTGGCAGGAAAACAAGTTACCGCTGTGCATTTATTTTGATTGGTTGCTATTTTTAAATCAGGTTGGAAATGGCGCTCGTTCCGCAAAGCTAAGCACCCAAGCTTCTGGGTTTGTAACCAGGCCTGCAAGAGCGGATGCGGAAATGATCTTGCTGATTATTCACATTGTTGCCTAGCAACCAGTGACAATGACATCAATGGGAATGAATACCACTTACAGTACAAGTAAGACAAGAGATGCGGTATACATAATGACTTGTAATATAGAACTTTTAATGTGTGACGTATTTCCGGGTCCAACGTAGTGATCGCTAAAATAAAGCGAGAAATGTTCTCAATAATCAAACCTCTACTTGACAAAAATAGAAATTTGAAGAACAAATTTATGATTGAAAATGAGGGTGCTTTGTTCTTCCAGATACCGTGGTATTTTTGACGTGATTGACATGCCTCTAGACTGGCCAGCAGAAGTGAACTACTTTGAAGCAAAAGCCTATTGTGCCTGGAAAGGACCTGAGTACAGATTACTTACCGAAGCAGAGCATCATGCCATAAGAGGACCACAGGTACCGTACTATGTTGTAATATAACGAGCCATACATATATGAGCACCATGCCATAAGAGGACCACAGGTATTGTTCTATGCTGTAATATAATAAACCACGTATGTCAGCACTATGCCATAAGAGGACCACAGGTACTGTACTATGCTGTAATATAATGAGCCATATAAATAAGCACCATGCCATAAGAGGGCCACAGGTACCGTACTATGCTGTAATATAATAAGCCATGTATATCAGCATTATACCATAAGAGGACCACAGGTACTGTACTATGATGCAATATAATGAACCATGTTTATCAGCACCATGCCATAAGAGGACCACAGGTACGTACTTTGCAATGCAGTAATATGCTACTACCACTAGTGTTCTTATTCATTTGTAGGTTTTGGCCTTTATTTATTTTTTTTATTTTTTAAATCTACCAGTTTTGTCTGTAATCACAGAGTGGGACAATCAAGAACGGAACCTTTAGATCCATGCTAGGTGAAAGCCCAAGATCGAATTGGGATTTTTTATCATCCTAGTTACTATGTTTGATGTGTTATTGTATTAACTTTTTCTTTGCTTGGCTTTTCTTTAAGAGCCCGATTACCACGGGAACGACATGTGACTTCATACACCCGGAAGATTTCAAAGCAAATATCAACATGAAATATGCATCGTCAACGGTGAGAATGATGACCATTGCATTTTTGTTTATTTTCATTCGCATCTATCAATCTTTTCTTTAATTCCTAAATCTGTCCACTCATCTCTTAATCCATCCATCTATCCATTCATCCATCATTCATTCATCCATCCATCTATTCGTCTATTCACCTATCCATTAAGTCATTCACTTATCCATCCATCCATGTATTTCATTCCTTCCTCCATCTATCCATTTGTCTATTTTTCCTTCCATATTTCAAACCTTCCAACAATCGATCCATGATGTCATCCTCGCTCAGCCTATCGTTCTATTTCTTCCAGCCCGTAAACATGTTCCCAGCCAATGAAAAAGGCTTCCATGACGTGTTCGGCAACGTGTGGTGTTGGTTGGAGGACAAGTTCAACGGATTGCCTGGTTTTGAACCACACTATCTTTATGTGGATTTCTCGACTGTGAATTGTGACGGAAAGCATGGAATAATGGTGGTATGTGACATGAGTTCCATTCTTTTCACATCGGTCTCACTGTACTCGTGTATGAGTATGGGAGTTGACCTGGCAGATTTCTCAAAAGTACCAAAACAGCGCAGGAGTGATGAAAGTGAGAGCAGCCGCAGATCGTAGGAGTACAGCAAGGCTACTAAAATGCTCAAAACTGCTCTGAATTCCGCACGGCCTTAGCAGGCTAGAAGTGGAATATCTAATATGTTAATCATTCCTCATCACTTCTTTGGTAGACCCCCTTACCTTGGGCGTATTGTTTTCTTCATTCCCTACAGTATCATTTCTTTGTTTAACATTTGCGCATGAGAAGACACATGAATATACTAAATACAACTCAAACAAAGAATCGTATTCTCAACAGAATGACACATGGTCTGAAATGGGAAAGCGACTATGAAAAGAGCCATTTCCTAGATGTTACTATAGATAAAAATTTTCTATCCCAGCAAGTAGTCCCCTTCACAGTTCCCTGTGCCATCTTGAAAGGTAACCATTGTCCTTTGGTGGTCCTTTGCATTGAAGTTAGACGAACGGTGAGCATGTAATTATGGAGACCTGTCTATATGAAGGATGCAAAGGCACGGCTACCTTTCAAGATGAGTGCAAAAACTGATGGAACTGTGAGATGTTTTAATTTTTTTGTAACGGTTTTTCCTCAGGGTTGCTCATGGGCGTCAACTGGAAGATTTGCATCTCGCTTTGTAAGAAGTTTTTTTTCGTCCGCACTTTTTCCAACATGTTGGTTTTCATGTTGCGAAATCTGTCAACCCCGCCCCTCCCCCTGTGCGCCTTGTCAGTACTGACGTCTACACACTTGGAATAGGCGTGGATAGTAAGTCATTAAAAGAAGAATAATTTTGTCCAGGGATTTTTAAATAATTTTTCTCACAGGAAATCGAACTAAGATAAGGTGAAATAAAGTGTCACTCTCGTAAAAAGTGAGATGGCCTAAAGCCACGTCCACCAGCTCCGTCTTACCTTAGCGCCTTACCTAACCGACCCGAGTCACAGCAAACGCCTAACCTCTATATGCTGTTATCTTCTCTTATATATCTGTTTGGAGGACCAGATATGAATAAGTTAAGGAAGAAGCGGCGAACTTTTAAGACGCGATTACACTGAGCAATTTTCTCTGCTACTTGTCTCGGAACAGCGTTGCGACACAAGTTGAAAAAGTGTTTACACGGTGCAACGGAAACTCAATTTTTGGCAATACTAGAAACGAATTCTACTTTTCGCAACGATTGGTGCAACTTGTCTCGCAAACACTTTTTTTAAAATTGTAAATCGTTAACGTTCCGGATTCCGGTTGCAAACACAATTTTCCAGTCGACCGTCTGATCCACCGAAGATCGACAGGAACAGTTCGTTCCGCGTTCTGGTGGCGATGTAGTGGCCGCAGGCAACCCAACTTAATGTTTTCACAATAAAAAAGGTACCCCAAACGCAACAGCTGAAAAATATTTGCACGTGAATAGACCCCTTTCGAATTCCAAATTACCGCTGTGTTTCTTGATTACAGACTCATTTGAACAGGGTTAGCCTCGACTTTGTGCAGAATATTCACGTGTTCCAGTCAAGGTCCGTCGAGTTTCAAAACGTCTGTATTGTTGAAGTTGTGCATTCTTTACTTTTCTGTTGATATTTGTGAATATTTAAACACTGATACGAGGCTAGCAAATGAGTCTGTAATCAAGGAACACAGCGGTAGTTTGGAATTCGAAACTGGTCTATCTAAATGTGCGATTTTCGTACTCGTTGTGCATTTTTCTTGATTTTTTGCCTTTTCTTCCTAATACTTCTCGTAGCGAGCCGCATCAAGATACCAGGAATAGATGAAGGCAAAGCTATGCATCCAAGTGCTAACAAACAATATGTCATTGACACTGACGAATTTCATCGTAAGGAAATCCTTAAACAGTATGGAAACATGGTAATGATATTTATTTGTTCTCTATCTCTCATATCATAATAATAATAATAATATTTTACAACCACCACTCCCCATATGGGGCTCTTCAGTGAGGTTCCCTCCACACGAACAACCACTACATTTAATATTTTATGCACACAACGCTCAGCTCACATGTGGATTTTTACGGAGGGAGGGAACCGGAGAACCCGGAGAAAACCCTCGTAGCAAGAGAGAGAACAACACATCAAACAAAATAAATTCACATGTGGCGACCGCAGGGCTTGAACCAGCGACCCGACCCGTTGGACTCACAGCGGTGAAAGACGACGCGTTAGCCGCGAATTCCACCCATGCTACCCTATCATTAACGTTGAAATTGCCAATTGCCAATTGCTTTTTCCATTACCACCGTTAAACGATCAGCATTGCCATTGCCAATACCATTTATTTCTTACTATTACCATTACCATTTATTTGCCATTGCCATTACGGCCTCTTCCTTTGCCATTGCCCTTGACATTAGCATCCAGACTATTCCCATCTCATCAATCTTCTTTTTTTTTCGCCCCAGCTGAATGACCCGTTTACAGATGTGTGTTTGGAGTACGTTAGCCAATGCAACAGTGGAACAGGGTTGGCGTTAAGCCTTTTATGTTCTGTAGGACGACAAGCCTTCGAGCTTTCTAAGCATTTTGATAAGGTATGAACAAGCTTGATTCAAACGTAGTTTGACGATCTGATGAATATAATTTACTCTAATCGCTTCGTAGCTTTTGGTTACAAGCAGTACTTTCATACAAGGACCGCGGATAAGGAGGTACAGCCCTCGTCTCCGATAATAATAATAAAATGATAATAATAATAATAATAATAATAAAATAATAATAATAATAAAATAATAATAATAATGATAATAACTTTATTTAACGTGGAAATTACACTTAGCTGACAGCTAGTTTACAATGTAGTCCACAAATTAATGAACTTAATTTGTATGAGCACTGAAGAGCTGAGATGTAGTACTGAAAAATGTGTCTTTTAAAGGAAGATAGTGATAGTGTAAGCTGACTATGGTGCAGATTCTAGTGGCCCTAATCATGAAAGATTTCTGATATGTTGAGGATTTTAAAACGGTTGGTTGAATTTGTTGCCACTGTTACTGTTATTGTTCCTTGTTGATTTGATAGAGCGAGAAGCAGATGGTAAGCTTTAGGAACGAGCTTGGTTAAGCCTGTAATAGCTTTGAAAACGAATACCATGCCCAGATACTCATGCCAGTAACATGGGGGAAGAAGGTTTGTTTTTATTATCTTTTCCTGGTACTAAGTGATTTCGCAAAAATATGGAAGATTCAGGATGAGTTTAATTGCCCATCTTTGCTAAAGTTTGGAGCGCCGTATCAGTTCCGCTGTTTGAGGAGCTAATACTTGTGTTGCGAAGCCCAGGTGGAGGCGTACGATGGTCAGGTATAGTGTGCTTCTAGTTGGTAGTGACATTATATTTCTAGCCGAGCGACGAAGATACCCCAAGAGCTGGTTAGCTTTACCACTCTGTGTCAGGACTTGTTTTTTACCACGATAAGTCGGGGGAAATCCAAACTCCAAGGTCGCGTTCTTCATTAGATCGTTCAACAAAGGAGGACCCCCATAAAATATGGATGAAATATTTAGTTCTTTCTCCGGCTTATTAATTGTACTTTGCATTTCTTTACATTGAATGTAAGCTAGATGTTGTTGACAATCATAAAGCCCGTCAAGGTTTTTCTGCAAAAGGGCTAGTAGAGTCAGTGTGGCTTGAGAGCTGCAAACGCTGCTACGCTACCGGAGGATATTAATTCATGTGCGTTATTTGTGTAAAGTAGAAATAACATCGGACCAAGAATGAATCCTTGTGGGACACCATAAGTTACTGATAGGACAGTAGAAGTAGCTCCAAGCAAGGTAACTTGTTGTTTACAACCACTTAGGTAAGACTGCAATCAAACTCAACCAGAGTTGGATGTATTACCACTGAAGCCATAATGACGAAGCTTGTCACTAAGCTGCAGATGAGATACATTGTCAAAGGCCTTGCTTCAACGTATCAAGATAGATCATGTCAATTTGGTTTCCACGGTCAAGCTGGCTTCCAATGTGGTTAAGAACTCCTATAAGCTGAGTAGTGCAAGATCTACCTGATAGGAATCCATGTTGAGTTGTGTATCAAACTTGTTACTTGATCAATCATAAATAAGCTTGATAGTGTTGAGTAGCTTCATGGTGTGAAGATGGCAACGTAAGCTATTGATGTCAGCATGGTAATAATCGTACACAAATCTTTTGCACTTTGGGAGCCGAGGTACCGACGCCAGAAGATCAAAAAGTATGATGCAGTGAAATATGAGAGAGACTGGGTATTAGGAACTGTTCTCTTTGACAAACAATCTTTTGCACGCTTCGAGGCGAGATCACCTGGCTGTTTATAGCCATAAATTTAAGAGAAACCTGATTTTAAAATCATTTTTAAATGTCTTTTTTTCCCCCTTGACGACAGGTTTTGGGAATCGATTACAGCGCTCGTCTCGTTGACACTGCTCTGAAACTCCAGAAAGAAGGGAGAGTAAAACTAACAGATTACGATTCCTCGGTGTACATCCCTGACAAATCACGTGCAGAAAGAATTACGTTCAAACAGGTGTGGTTCTAAGTTTCTTCTTGCACAAAAACTTTAAGTTAACTTTAAGTCTTTTATTTACTGCGGTTTTACATATTCTACGAACTCAGACATTCCAACGGCTCGTTGTGAAATAGGTTTTTCGCTGCCGTCAATCGAAAACATGAAAGGTGCCGACTAATTAGTTTTGATAGACGGTAGCAAAAAAACCCATTTCACAACAACCCTTGGAATGTCTGAATTCGCACAAGATGTTTCTTTTTTCGTTTGTTGTTTCGGT
This sequence comes from Actinia equina, assembly GCA_011057435.1. Taxonomy (NCBI): domain Eukaryota; kingdom Metazoa; phylum Cnidaria; class Anthozoa; order Actiniaria; family Actiniidae; genus Actinia; species Actinia equina. The sequence continues at coordinate 261,869 of WHPX01000697.1, read as the reverse complement.
TTGTTTTTGTTTTTGTTTTCTTCTTTTTTTCTTCTTTTTTTTCTTCTTTTTTTCTTCTTTTTTTCTTCTTTTTTTCTTCTTTTTTTCTTCTTACAAAGAAGAAGGAATTATAAGATGAAAAACTGACTAATAAGGAAAATTGAAATATATATTAAATATATAACTATGTATCTTTATCTAAAAATCTACGTTAATAAGCTAAAAATCTAAATTTATAAAATGGCGCTTTCAGCAACCTGAATGTCTAAGTCTATGTTGTTGTTTTTTTGTTCTTGTTTTCTTCGTTTTTTTCTTTTGTTTTTGTTTTTTGTTTTTTGTTTTGTCTTTGTTTTTGTTTTTGTTTTTGTTTATTCAGTTTTGTTAAACCGTTTATTCCTCCCTTCTAATCTCTGAGTGATACTCTATAGTAGAACTAACAAACATGTGGCACTAAATACCTTCTCTTCAATAGCTCTCATGGCTACCTAATGAAGTAGGTAGTTTCAATTTAGTTGCTTTCAGTGGCCTCGCCCGTCTCGTTTGTCCCAAAGGTAAGCGGCAACATAGAGTGCACAGATCAGCAAATTAGCAGATAAGCAGATTAGCTGTCTATCTGTTTGTCTGTTTGTCTGGTTAGTGGTTACTTGGTTCATTTGGTTGGTAGTTTTTAGAATGCAAAAGGCTTTGAGGTCTTATAAACAATTTTCTTAAATTTACCAACAGCCTGGTTAGTACGCATGCGTGAAATAGTAAAACCTCAGGGACTGCTAATAATTACACCATGTGAGGACTGCGATGCGGAGAAAATTGCAGAATATCTAGGAAATAGGTAAATATATAACTAAAGCCATGGCAGCCTGTGTTGAACGACTGTCATTGTTACTACGCATGCTCGACAAAATACCAGAGACCCGTGAAAACTGCTAGAAATTCAAGCGTTTGAAAAAAAAAAAATATATATATATATATATATATATTAGGCAAACAATCAAGAAAGCCAAACACAGGTGCTCAGGGAAAAATTATCGATGCTAAACAGCAACCAGATACGGATTGCAAAAAGTTGGCAATTAGCTCTAGAATATTCTTAATAATTAGGATGCATGTTATACGTCATAGCCGCCATTTTGGTTGATGATAACAAAGCATATCTCATTAGCTTCTGTTCTTAGATCAACCAAGATGGCGGCTGTTTAGCTGTTATTTATATCTCAAGGGATTTTGAGTCACGTGGTTGAACCAAAAAAAAAAAAAAAAAAAAGACAAAATGAATCGGGGACAGAAAAATATAAATCCAAACATTTGATCACCAGCGCTCTAGCTGTTAGAAAATATGATTCAAACTTCAGCATAGCAAGCCAAAATTTGCTTAGGGTTTCCCAAGGTTTCTGGCTTTTAATTGAGAATAAGCAGTACGAATGACAGGTCCTGGGGTCAAAAGTACCGTATTCAATATGGCGGGCATGTGACGTCACATGTCAACAGTAGCAACAGTAATTATACAATTTATTAATCACGTGACCATTGCTGCTCGTTTCAGGTTTACTTTGATAGAGAAGATAAAAATTAGCATTGAACACGGCAACGACGAAGACATGCATGTGCGTGACAGCTGTCAATCAAACGTCTTGATATGGACACGACATTAAAAAATGCGGTGTGTGGTTATTTCAATAAAGATTGAAAACTTACAAATCTGGGACCGATTACTAAGTTAATGATACAGTTTCTCATTAATCCCATATAGGTAACGGTCCAATTATTTTCTTAATTGGACAGGTCTTGTTGATATGGGATTAATTAGGCAGCTATATAATTAATAGGTAATGGGATTTCATGCTCCCCAATCAAGAAATAATTAGACTCGAAAAATTCCTCTGACTGCCAAATTGGACTCGGCCTACGGCCTTATCCAATTTTGTCAGTCCTCGGAATTTTCCTCGTCCAATTATTTCTTAATTGGACAGCGGCATGGAGTCCTATTACATATACAAATAAACAAAGCATATTTTCATAACTTATACCTGTTAATCGCCAAACAGAATCACATATATGAAGTAGAAGAGACCTCAAGGGACAACTGGTCTAAGTCTGGGAGAACATAGTGGCTTTTTCATCGAGAAAACGAGAAAACGTTCCGCCATTTCGTTTCAGTCACGCAACAGTTGCACAAAATGAATCGGCATAACACAGGAAGCCCAAATTACATGTAAATGATCATGAAGTATTTCATTACTTGTCTTATACCTGTTAATCGACATAAATAATCATATATGAAGTAGAAGAGACATTACTAATGGAAGACTGATCGCTACCCTGCAGCATAATCTCCAGCCAAATATTTCACGGTATGGCCCTCCCACACGCCGGCCAATAAGTGCTCAATATCAACATTCATATTAGCAAAGCAAAGCCATCTAGACTACAAACACTACTCCTACAATAATATTTCGAAACATTCTCTGCTGAAAAAGGCTTCCTCGCCTATTACTTCACTCCGATTACATGACAAATTTGTGAGAATTTGTGTGTCAAAAAGAGTCTACAAGATCAGTGATATTATCAAGTTTAATATACATCAGCAAATATAAAAAAAGTAATCAATGAAAGAAAAAACATGAAATTAAATAATACAACCCGTAAAACAATTACACTATTGGTACTCACTGTGTAATGGCCGTGCAAACACACAAAAAAATAATGGAGTTAGAGTTTATAACAATCCAAAAAGTAGTAGGCACATGCGCTTTATAAGCGCCTTTTTTGTTGTTTATTAACTGGGGGTTCAATGTTTTGCTCAAACTCAAAATCAAAATTAGGAAGCTCATAATCTTTGTTAGATGGAAAAGAAGCCATTTCTAGTTTTAAGTCACGAAACACTTTGCTATTTGCTACAGCTAGCGAACCAACGGTGAATTTTTCGCCGCTTCACCGTAAAAAAAAGTTTCTATGGGATATCCATTTTTTTCACATAGCAAATTAGCCAATCAGAGCACGCGTTGTATCTTGCCTATGTTATATTTTTAACATATAATTATCCATAAAATGCCTATATTTCTCCTTTTCGAAAAACTGATATTTTCACATGTGAAAATAACATGTTATAATAATAAAAAGCTTATTAAGTTGATTTTATGGATAATCATATACAATACAATAATACAATACAATACAATTTTATTTGGCACCTTATACTAATAGTACATGAGTGTTTGATTCCAAATATATTATAGGTATATATATATACTATGTATTAGGTAATTTTCGTATTTCATTTTCACGTATCAGCATACATTGATGAATGTATGCTGATATGGCTCTTTGTAGAGACGCTGATTTTGAATTGATTAAGAATATAAAACGACTGTCAGCGCTCATATTGTTGAAATTAATGCTGGTGTTTTTTTCTATGAACTCTCTTAAGTCGTTTCTATGAGAGTCATATAGTGGACACCAAACTAGAAAGTGTTTTTCGTTTTCTACTCCCGACTTACACACTGGGCAAATCCTTTCATCGTAAATGAGATAAGGCCTCTTATACCTCCCCGTTTCTACTTCAAGCTTATGGTTACTAATTCTTAATTTTGTAAGCGCCACTCTGTGCTTAATATTGGTGACTTGACTTAAATATTCTTCAAAGTTATAATCCGTTTTGAACTGACGAAAGACTCTGAGTTTATTTTTATGTCTGTCGTCTTTCCTTTCATCATTGTGGAGATTACTCCATAAAATTTGCATCTCAATGTCATATATTCTTTGGGTTATTGTTTTTCCATATTCATACCATCTTGGAGAAAGTTCATTTTGTTTCATCCAAATTATCCCCAATCCGAGTTGTTCTAAAGTAGTTTTAATTTTTATGCTCCAAAAGGCTTTTTTAGTTTCATTTTTAATATCTTGGTAGACTTCGGCTGAAAGTTTTTTTGGGTGTAGTTCCGACTTTATAATTTTATGCCAGAATTTAAAGCTTTTACTGCATGCTTTGCATTTTAGCGGAAACCATCCTAACTCAGCTCTGCATGCAAGGTTACTAGCATTCTTTGTCACCTTGAGGAGCATTTTGCAAAATTTCAAATGAACAAGTTCCATGGGCTCTTGGTCTTTGGTGCTTAATGTTTCGATACCCCATATCCCATATCTCACTTGCGTATAGAAGTATTGGTGTAACAAGCGAGTCAAACAGTTTTATAGTTAATTTGATATTGGATGTAAAAAATTCACCCATTTGTTTTTTCATCTGAAATAGTGCCTTTAATGCAGCCTTTTTTAATTCTTGTTTTGCAAACGTAAAGTTTCCAAAGGTTGTAAAATTTAATCCTAAATATTTATATGATTTAACGTTTTCTAGTTTAAATTTGTTCAAATAGAATTGGAAGTTATTCATTGTCTTCCCTGTATTATTGAAAACCATCACTTTTGTCTTTGTTATATTAACTGTTAAGCCTGATTGTTCACAAAATGCCTCTAGTTTGTCGAGAAATTTCTGAAGTCCTTTAGCAGATTTAGAGAACAGAACCAGGTCATCTGCATATAAAAGAGTACTAATCGGTTTGCCATTCAACATTACATCATTGTTGTTACACGAATTTAATGAGTCAGGCAGATCGTGAAGATATAAATTAAATAATGTAGGGCTCAGCATACAGCCTTGTTTAACACCCATATAACAGGAAAATGTCGGAGAAATGTGTCCATTTACTTTGATTGCTGATTGATCAGTGGAATACATCGATTGTATCACTCTTAGAAAATTTCCATTTATACCAACATTTTCAAGTTTTGCCATTAATTTTTTCCTTGGGATGCAGTCAAACGCTTTTTGAAAATCTACAAAGCAGGAAAAAAGGAAATTATTTTTCTTCCGTGGCTTACTTTTAACATATTTATCGATTACAGATTTCAGAATAAAAATACTGTCTGTTGTTCCGTGCTTTTTTCTAAACCCACCCTGTTCCTGTTTAATTATATTATTCGTAGTTAGGTAATCATAGAGCCGTTTGTTAAGTATTGCCGTAAAAAGTTTGCCAATTGCAGAAAGGAGTGTTATTCCACGGTAATTTTCAGCTTTCGTTGGATCGTCCTTTTTATGCAATGGAACAATATATCCTAGATTCCATGAAGAGGGAAACTTTCCGTTGTCTAGGATTTTATTGAAAATTACCGTTAGGTGTCCTTTTAGTGCTTCCTTTCCCGTTATCAATAGCTCATTTGGAATATTATCAGGGCCGGGAGCTTTATGTTTCTTTAGGTTACTTAGAACTTCATATATTTCTTGGTCTGTATTGGAAAAATCTAATTCCCCTTGACTTTGCGACTGTTCTAAGGTCTCCGTAGTATTTACTGCAGATGTCTGGGAGCTATTAAGCGTTTTGAATTGATTAAATAAGTCCTTTTCGTTTGCTCGACAGGAGTTTGCATTTTTTGCTTTGCCTACATTAAAAAGTTGTTTCAAAGACTTCCAGGTGGATTTCGAATCTTTGAGGTCAAGGTTCATTAATTTTGAATTGAAATATTTGTTTTTATTACACATTTAAGCTCGATATCCGTGAAATAAAGCCGTGAATAAAAACCATATCAGTGAAGTGATACGATATCACTTCACGGTAAACTGTCCAATCAAATCTTGCGATATATTTTACTTGAACCAATCACATTATCACATAAATCTCTATTTAGTGTTTATTTCTATCAAATTCAAGATGAATTTTGTGCTTCTTACATTTTTAATTAAGCTTTAATATCTTGAATGATTTTGAATTGGAAACGTATAATTCTTTAACATTTTGAAATGGTGTAAGTCGGTTAAGGATATTTAAGACAATAAAACATTTTGTGTGTGTTATATATCGAGCCTAAATGTGTAATAAACAAATTATTACATGTTAAGAACTTGATATCGTTTTTATTCACTCGTTTTTCCGTATCATATCGCTCACTCGCTCGAGGACTCGCTCGTCGGAAAAACTCGTGAATAAAAATGATATCAAGTTCTTAACATGTGATAATCTCTATTTCTTACGTCTACACATGCTTCGAAAGGACCTTTTATGGGTATGTAGATTCCTACGAAGTTGTTCATTATTTGGATTCCTACAAATTTGTTTTCCAAGAGATCGAAGATTTTTCTTTTTGTTTTCACATTCTGAATCAAACCACTTTTGTGAATCTGTATTTTCTTTAAATGCTTTAGTTTGTTTAGTTAGGGAACAAAGACCTGCTTCTGTTCCTATGCTTGTTAGGGTTTCAGTAAATGCCTTAACCATTGAGTCTACATTATCTGCGTTTTCTATTGATTCGCGCAGCGTTGCTTGTATTTCTGTAGTGCTTAAAATGTTTTGTAATTCATCGATATTTCCAGTATGCCACTTTAAGCTAGAAATTGTCGAAAATTCCCTATTTTCTTCTCTTTCTTTGTTTCCACTGTTTTTGGGGGAAAGTTGGATTTCTATTCCATAAGAAATATGACAATGATCGGATAGATCTGGCATTAGTGGATTAACCTTCAAAAATGGAGCTTTTTCAAGTAGATTTGTACTCCCGATTACATAGTCGACTAGACTATTTCCGTTGTATCGAAAACAAGTCTTTTTGCCCGTCAAGTCACCAATAACCCTTCCATTAAAGATTCGTAAATTGCAAGCCGTGCAAATATCTATTAGGCATTTACCCCTTTTATCGACGTTCTCTTTGTCTTTAGAGTACCTTTTCATTTGATTGTCGATGAGATAATCATCAGGTAAATTAAGGTACTTACTGTCATCATCATTTATGTATTCCTGGATTTCCCCAGTTCGTGCATTAAAGTCGCCTTGTAGAATGACTTCACCTTTAGTTGAAAAATTAATTATATCTAGTTCTATATCCTGCAATATATCTTCATCATTCTCTTTAGCATAATTATTTGGGCTTAGGTAAATTGTGCCTACGTATATGTCATTTGTTACATGGAAAAAGTCTTTACTTATTCTACACCAAATAACATTTTGATTAGACGTCGGTATATAGGAAACGCCCTTGCTGATTCTATTGTTTATGTATAGTGCTATTCCTCCAGCATGGCGGTTTCCTGTTTTGTCACGACATTTTGTATAGTATTTATAGTCTTCTAATTTCAAGTCAGAATCAAGGCTGGCGTGTGTTTCTACAATGCCAAAAATATCATGACTATTAATTATATTGTTAACCTCTTTTAGCTTCAATTTGTTTCCAAGATTTTTGCTGTAATGCCCATGCAAATTCCAGAGTCCTAATTATGGAAAGCCATGACTGTCTTCGTTGGTTATTTTTTCAGTTAGATGGTGCATATGTACTGATGTATGGTACTTGTGTGGGTGTCCAGGGTAGTTCTTTTATTGTGTGTGGTGAATTTCATATGATATCCGGTAATTTTTACGTCATATGCGATACCTGATACTTTGTATTGAGTGCCAGTATCCATTTCTACCGTGCAATTTCAACGTTTTAGGGTTTTTATTTAGTTGTATTTGGTGCCTTCAACATTTAATTTAGGTGGTCAAGCCTTCATGTAAGGTGACTAACCCCATAAGCTTCGGTGCCTACCGTAGTATACGCGGTTTCCAATTCACCACATTCAGCGCCTACTTAGTTGTGTTCGGTACCTATCTCATCGTGATTGACTCTTCTTTCCTTATGTTCTCTACCTATCTCGCTGTATTCGGTTCTTTTGCCCTCATATTCTGCTAATTTCGCATCATAAATAGCGCCTATCTAGTTATATTCGGTATTCGTCTCCATATATTTGGTGCTACTATCTTGATTGTTGGTGCCAGCTCCATTATATTCGGTCGAAAGTTGGCATTATATTATGTGAGCCAGTATTTTTGGTCAGCTGTATTCCCTTAAAAATTCGTTACCAGGCTCAGTTGATTCTTACTGCACGATAAAGTCTGGGGAGAGAATTCCGAGAGCCATCAGTATTTTCGGTCATCGGACTGTCACAAAAAGATCATGCTTCGTTTTAAAAGTCCCGCCAAAAACGCATAATCTGTATTTATTCCTTCTCTTTACATGTATTAGTAGTCGATTTACTACTCTGTGAACTAGTTAATATGGAAGGAATTCTTTCAAAATTGAATCTGGGAACGCTAATAGAGAGATTTAAGTCGGAAAGAGTGGACCCTGAGACAGTTATTTCGGCGTCGGACAGCGAACTTATTCGCCTTGGAGTTACCACCATCGGAGACCGCTTTCGGCTACGTGATCTTTGTAAAGAACATCAGGCATCAGGATCTCCCAGTACAAGTGGTTGTTCATCAAGAACTGCCCGAGAAGAACGATTAGCCCTGTTTAACCCTCGTAATATTAATATTAGGCGCAGATTAGGGAGATCGACTGATGGAGATGGCAGAGATAACAAGAGGAAGAAGACAAGTACCTCAAAGAGTTGGACCGTCCAGTTTGTGTGCTTGGCTGACAGATTTGCCACTAAAACCCCTACTTCAGTAGAGAAACAAATCCTATACAAAGCAGGTTTGGGTTTGAAGAAGATTAAGCTGGATGTTGAAGACGATGAAAGTGAAGTGGTCAATAAAATCACATCTGACGTGAAAGATCAGACCACTGGAGAGCCTTTGGGTTTCTCCGCCTTGCGTTCCTGTGGAGGTTTTGAAATGAAACAATGCCTACCCAATTGTAGGGATCTAACTCTGATAAACTGCAAATGGTCAGCAAAAGCTTTGAGAGCAAATCTAGGGGGAGGACAGGGGAAGATCTATCTCGTTCCAATCCAGAAGTCTCTCTCTACCAAGCCACTTGTGGAAGAAAGTCCCGAGTCTACTTTAATGGAAAAATGCTCGAGATGCAACAAAGAGTTTCAAGTTAGAGTACTCAGGAAGCACCTGTGGGAGTGTACAGAAGATATTGGATCTGATGATGATCAAGTTCTTGAGCAGCCTACATTTGAGAGAAGTTCTTACAGTACTTCCACAACCAACAATGTTGTTGACTTAACTGCTGTCAGTGAGACCACCCCAGCTCTTCAAGCTCCAACAACACTAACAGTTCGTTCATCTACCTCTTCCACTGTGGTTCATCAACCAAATACACAGACTTCTCCAGCTGATAGATTTACTTCCTCAACTGCTGTCTCTGCAGTCTCCTCAAGTCCCTCTGGTACCCTTTTAAATGAGACGGTGGATGAGGTAGCACTTAAAGTGCATAAGTACTGCATTGATAATGATGTGCACAACCCAGCAGAAATCCTCAGGTGCCTGCAAAAATTCATGGTTACTGGTAGAGAACTAGAAGTGCAAAGTGCGCAAGAGGTACAGGAGGGTGAAACTAATTTCATCATGGTAGATCGCCAAAACATTCTCGAAACTGGTCTAGATGAAATAAGCACCCTGACAGACTACAGAAAGACTCTTGAAGTGCAATTTTACAATGAGGTAACATTTAATTTTAGCAGTTTCATTTTTATCCATTGATGCAAACAAACTATCTTAAGGCTAAACAAATGTGTCTTATATCCCATTCACACCAAGGCTTAAACATGTTTTAAAGTGGTTTAACTAAACAGGTTTGAAAAACTATCTATGAACACTTCACAAAATTTGGTGAAATAATGCATGTAAGCTATCCTTTGTCTTGCTCTGATAATATTTTAGAAAGTTTCATTATATTGTAGGTTTCTAGTTTCAATTTTTTTCTAATAAAAAAACATAGTTTAACTAAACACGTTTAGGTGTGAATGGGGTTTTAGTCTGTTGAGAAAATGGTCAAGTTATGATCATAATATGATTATTTGTGTTTTTCTAATACAATGTAGGAGGCACAAGATTATGGTGGGCCACGAAAAGAGTTTCTCCGTCTTGTCCTTAACGAGATCAAAGACACATACTTTGAAAATGGTTCAAGGGAACTCATGAGGGACAAGTATGTCACTATTGGGATAATACTGGGTAAGTTGCTAAACAATGATAAATTATAGTAACCAAAAAATTATAATTATTGTGGTATGACTTGCTTAGGTTTTAACTATTATACAACAGTACATCTTTAACATGCAATAAATCCCTGTATATTTCTTTCCTTCCTTCTTTCTTTCTGTCTTTCTTTCTCTCTCTCTTTCTTTATTTCTTCATTTTTTTTACTTTCACTGATACTAAGCTAGAGAATGTATTATCTATAGCTTAGTATCAGTGAAAAGTAAAAAAATGAAGAAAGAAAGAAAGAGGGAGAGAAGAAAGAAAGAAAATTTCAGCATTAAAAAAACTTTGTCCATCTTCCCTTAAAGCATTGTTTATTTGTTAATAATTATTATTCATAACTGTGGTAGGAATAACGGTAAATATTACCACTTAGGTAGTTCTTTGCTGTCATTATTGTTTCACTTTGCCTTACTTTCACAAATCATAAAATTTTATAGGTTTTTATTATTTTTCAAATTAATTAAATGCAAATGACTTTAAAAAATTCCAAGTTACATATTGCTGATTTTATTTCAATTTCAGGGCTAAGTATTATCCAGAATGGTAACCTTCCTAGATTCATCAGCCTGGAAATGTTGGAGGATATCTTTTTAAATAATGCACCAGGCCCCTGCTTGGAGGAGCTGCAAAGTGGACTCAAGAAAGTGGGAGTTTACCAGGTAGGTTTACATGGTTATTGAGTAATTTCTGTGGAATGTGTTAATAAAGTTGACAATAGAGTGTGAAGCAGCCAATTGGAATGCATGCAATTACTGCTTGTAAAGATTTATGTGAAAGTCTATCTATGAAGTAAAATCAATGTTATTTCTGCTTGTCATTTTAGTGTTTGTTTCATGCCTAATAGTCTTTATCCAACAACTAGAACCTTTACATCCATGTATTATTGCATTGATCCATTTATTATTGCATTGATCTTATTATATGGATTTAATGACTGTGCTCTATCAACTATTTTAGCTTTTAATCAAATATTAAAAAAATAACATGTTTTGGTTCTTTAGGTAGCTAACAAGTTGCCTGTTTTTCTTCACCTTCTTAAACCTGGACCTCCAAGTCCCCTAACAGTTAGAGGTATAACAAGCTTACTGCAGCCACTCTTCAGTGAAGTAGGATCGAATAAGAGAAATTATGAAAATGCTGTGTACAGTCAATTCATAAAATATCTGAGGGAAACTGCAAGTAAGTAAAGAAAGAGAGAGAGAAATAAAGAATGAAAATAAACAGTGGGATTAACTGTGGATTTCACAGAGTGGCTCTTCTTCCACTGGATTCCAATTGGAATTTAGAATTTGATTTTTATGGAGGGAGGAAAACTGGAGAATTGAGAAAACCCTCAAAGCACTGGAGAATGTACAGTAATAATCTTAATATGAGAACAATTTCATTTTTCCTTTCCTGCGCTAAATATTAATTTTTATCTTTTTTCTTCACAGGTGGACGTAGAAATGGTGTCACCCTTGCACACATCCTTCAGTTTACAACAGGTGCTGATCAAGAGCCAGTTTTGGGTTTTGTGATCCACCCCAGTGTAACATTTGTTGAGGCTACAAGTTCTTTTATACCTTCTGCAAATACATGTATAGCTTGTTTGAAGCTCCCACACCCATCACATGATGTTCCCTTACCACCTACAGAGCAGTTGTTCTATCTATATGATCTTGCCTTTTCAAATGCATACTTTGGTAATGTGTAAATGAATCATCTTTATATTTGCACTTTTGCACTGATCTCTTATTTATGCTGAAAATGTTCATTTTTGGACAATTTGGTTGGATTTCAAAGTAACAGTGACTAGGGATATAAAGTCTCATGAAGGCAGTGACATCATGGCTGTTTCAGATACAGTATATATGTTTGAGATGCTTTTAAATTTTATTGATTGACATTAAATTTATGTCCATCGCAAAATGCTACACCATGAGAGATATTAATTTTGTCACTGGACATAAATTTATATCACAATGAAAAAGTGCAAATATAACTTTAACTTGTTAATTTGTTACAGTTCAATTGACAGTTTGTTAGCATTTTAGATTTTCATCTTTATGGAGTAGTTTTGACATGTTTCTTAATTATTTCAAGTGCTATCTTGAAATCTTCAATCCCATAGTTAAATGAGCTATAATATTGAGACTCAAGTTCTCTTTGACATTTTTCATCAATTCCAAAGTGCAATGGGAGTAAAAGTGGTTGATCCTCACCTTGATTTGACTCATTTTCCCTTACAATTCCCTCAACACCATAGCTAACGATATCATGGATGGTCAAATTGTTATCAATGTTATTATCCTTCATTTGGCCAGCTAACCACATCCGCATAGGGCTTGACCTTGTTGTTCTCATGCGATGTCGAGACCATGCATTCCTCCACATTTCTAGTTTGTCACTGATTTTAGGCATGTAAATGTAGTGCAGGGCTAAAAGATGTACTTCACTAAGAGGATTAAGGATGTTGTTGTCCTCCATGAAATAAAACAAATTGTAATAATAACTCAATACACCCTCAAAAACATCTCTCCATAGTCTTTCAATGCGTTGATTGTGAGTGCTTTTCCCTGTTATAATGCTGCCACAGTCTGAACCCTTTGCTTCAATCATAAAATCAGCAATACCAATATTCTCTTGACCCATATCAGTGCGCACTCTGCTTGGGATTCCATATTCATGTACTGCCTTGAGGAAGCATTCGAGAACAGTCACTGCTTTATTGTTGTCTGTACATTTAAGCATAACAGGCATCCTGCTGAACCCATCAATGCCACCAACAATTATAAAATTCCATCTTATTAGTTATGGTTGGTGTCAACATGCCAAAGGCTATTTGGAGCAGAAACATTGTAGACTCTTCTTTGAAGTCTTCCTTTTTTTCGTGACTCAACACCCACCCTGTCCACCCTATTGATACTTTCCCTCAGCCGAGATCTTTGTACTTTGACACCTCTTTCAGAAAGAAACTGTTTTAGCATTCCCTCGCCACAGTGCGGAAATTCTCGAGTGATTTTATCGATGTGATCATCAAGCTCTTCATCTGTGATATCAGAAAAACTTAATTTGCTAAGTCCATATTTTCTCATCCTACGATAAATTGTACTTTCTGACAAGGTCATGATTTTGGCAATTTCACCAATAGAAAAGTTTTCTTCCAAATAACATTCCAGTACAGACTTGGGAATTTCGTAAATTGGCGGACCACATTCGTTTACTTGATGAGGTTTTTTTGATCCAAATACATTGCATTCCATTCTCAGGGCCATTATTTCATCTCTGTTTTGCAAACCTAGATTCCTTAAATCATGCAAGGAAAGCTTGTAAACAATATCTGGAGTAATTTTCTCGCACTCAAAACGTTCCGCTAGATGTTCGAGGTTAAGTTTCTTCAATACAGATAACATAGCATTCGCCATTTTGGACTTTTAAAACGAAGCATGATCTTTTTGTGACAGTCCGATGACCGAAAATACTGATGGCTCTCGGAATTCTCTCCCCAGACTTTATCGTGCAGTAAGAATCAACTGAGCCTGGTAACGAATTTTTAAGGGAATACAGCTGACCAAAAATACTGGCTCACATAATATAATGCCAACTTTCGACCGAATATAATGGAGCTGGCACCAACAATCAAGATAGTAGCACCAAATATATGGAGACGAATACCGAATATAACTAGATAGGCGCTATTTATGATGCGAAATTAGCAGAATATGAGGGCAAAAGAACCGAATACAGCGAGATAGGTAGAGAACATAAGGAAAGAAGAGTCAATCACGATGAGATAGGTACCGAACACAACTAAGTAGGCGCTGAATGTGGTGAATTGGAAACCGCGTATACTACGGTAGGCACCGAAGCTTATGGGGTTAGTCACCTTACATGAAGGCTTGACCACCTAAATTAAATGTTGAAGGCACCAAATACAACTAAATAAAAACCCTAAAACGTTGAAATTGCACGGTAGAAATGGATACTGGCACTCAATACAAAGTATCAGGTATCGCATATGACGTAAAAATTACCGGATATCATATGAAATTCACCACACACAATAAAAGAACTACCCTGGACACCCACACAAGTACCATACATCAGTACATATGCACCATCTAACTGAAAAAATAACCAACGAAGACAGTCATGGCTTTCCATACCTAATCTTAAGGCCCCCGGCATTTGAAAGAAATTTAAGCAAAAATTCTACGTTTTAAATTCTATAGAAAAAAAAGTATACATATATATCAATAAGTAAATAAATTACTAAACCTGACCCTGCACCAACTGTGCTATGACCTGCAGAAAGTTCTTTATTAATTCATCATTCTTTTCAGAGGTTGGCTTCTGGATTAAATCTATAGGTTTCGTGATGTCCCATGGTGACGATACCTCAGGCTGTGAATCTTGAAGGTGAACTCTAGTGCTTTGTTGCTCTTGCCTGCGTCTGCGGCTATATGAAATGTTTCTTTTCTTGAGCCCCAAATTAAATTTTGAGTTGCTGACGAGCTTTATAATAATAATAATAATAATATACTTTATTTAAAGAGGGTAACACCCAAAAGCAAAAGCTTACAAACTTGTGGCCCTCAAAAGACTTAATATAAATAGTTACATGAAAATATAAATATACATATATAAAAAAGTACTAAGAATAATATATTATATATTATAGACCAAGTCGAAGACTCGCACCTATGTGGGGGCCAGGCCACGCGAACAGAGAGACCCGGCGCGACTCGTCACGCCAGATCGCTCTGTGTCGCGCCAGGTCTCCCTGTCTTCAACCACACCGGCGCAAGCCCTGGACTTAGTCTATATTAACTAGAATATGATTAAATAATTATAATTAAATAATAAAAATATACTTATATCCAATAAAACTAACTAAATCTTAAAATGGTCCATTGATTCCTGGTTTAAAAGAATACTCGATAAGTATTTAGATTTAAAATTATTTATAGAAGATGCAGTTTTCAATTCTACAGACAAGGAATTCCATAAAGTAGACGCTCTAAAACTGAATGAGCGGCCTCCAGCTGTAGTCAATGATATTTTCGGTACCTTAACGTTGTACTTAGAAAAGCGAGTTTCAAATTTGTGAACATTTTTCATGGGTTTAATGTAATTGAGTAGATAACTAGGAGTAATCCCATTTAAGATCTTAAACATTAGAGCACCGGTCAAGTAATTGCACAATTCATTAATAGGAATCCAACCAAGTTTGTTAAACATAGGGACAGAAGGTGCATCACGTGCTGCATCAAATATTGTTCTAGCTGCTCTTTTCTGCAATCTAAGAAGGCGATATTTACCCTCCTTGGAACAACCTCCCCAAACAGGGGCACAATACTCGATAAGTGGCTTAATAAGTGTATTGTAAAACAAAATTCTCTCCGGATGAAGTATATACCTCTTATTCTTTTTAAGTAAGCCAATAACCTTTCTAACTCCAATCTGGTTGTTAAGATGTATATGGTCATAGAAGACTTCTGCATTCAGTGTCCCATCTCGATTGCAAGCGACTCTAGTGTTGTCAATATATATCACATCATCTGAATAGCTGCATCGGTTATATAGCTCTGTATTTATGTTAAAGATCTCAATGTTTTTCTGTTCATCCCGTGGGGTATATATGATACTTGAGAGCCCAATTTTACTTGAAGGCCATAAACTTTGTACTTGTGATATGGCTGTACTTAGGTTTTCTACTACATTTTCATTGTACAGCTTCCCAATGCCATTTGTTCATGTATGGATGATTATGAACTCGTAGTTGGTGTTATCTTCTATGTTGTTCAAATGTCTCAGAAGCTCTCTTGTACCGCCTGCGATGTACTGCTTATTAACATATCTATTTGGCGCAACTTGTCTTGCCTTACTCCTCTAAGCATGGAATCACTTAGGATAAGGATCGGTCCTTTTTCATCTTGTTGTGGATGCGAATCTTGTTTACTTTGTTCTTCATCAGTATGCTTATGGCTTTCATTGTTTACTTCATTGCTATTGTTTTGTTCTGCACCGTTCGACTTTATTGATGTGTTTGAAGGTGGAACATCATTACTGTCATTCTCTTGAAGTGCGTCAAATCTGTTTTCAGTCTCTACTTGATAATAAATTATTTGCGACTTATCTGTCGATTCATCATTATCGTCGTCGTCACTATCATCATCATCATCTTGTTCTCTAGTCGAGTTTAATTTCTCTGATAGTTCCAATAAGGATCTGTCGGCCTCTTCTAACTTCTTATTCAGTTTTTTGGCGTACTTGGTCATTCTTTTGTTGAAGTCGCTTAATTGGTTCTCTAGGGATTTGATTTTGTTGTCGTATTCGGTTTTAAAATCTTCTACGAGATTATTCAAAAATATCTTAATTTCTCCAATCCAAGACTTTGCTTTTTGCTCTAAATCTTTTAGCTATAAGGAAAGTTCACTCACCTCTATGGTGTTTTTTGTTATTTCTTTTTCGAACTTCCCATTGATCTCCTTTTGAGCATTCATCTCTGCTTCGAGCTTTTCATAACGGTCATCATGGCCGTTGACAATTTCTTCCTTCTCCCCTGCAATTTCTGTCATCGTCAAATCGTCTACGGGGTTTTGCGATTCTTGAACATTATCATGCTCTTCTTGTATTATTTGCGAACTTCTATTTTCCTGGTTCTTCGCAGCCAGTTCTTGCAATTGCTTCTCTAAAGCTTCTTTAGCTTCGTCTTCGTCATTGAACTTTTTCAAGCAGTGTTTGCCAGGCCGATCAAGCTTCAGGAAATCGTCATAGCTTTCTAAAAGACCTGCTTCATATTTGTTAGTCCAAAGATAAAACTTCCTGCTGGCCATAGCTATAGATTTATTAGAGCATGATCAAAATTTAGCCGAGAGTAATCTCAGTCGACCTCATGCATCCGTAGGTCGCGTCTAGCCCTATATATAGCGATGAATATAATATTTCAGTGCCCCCATCCCCACCCCAAAGGTTTTCTGCTTCCGTCGCCCCTGTATTGTGCAATCTTAGTCCCAACGGGATTAATAAACGCTTTGCTTTCAACTAACCCTTTCTTTTGTCTTTTGATTGTTTGTTTTTGTTTCCTTGCCTACCTTGCTCTCATTGGTTTCTTTTGTCTTATTCTATCATATATACACTCCTTTCTACCACTTCTTTCTTTTTTACTCCGACGAAGGACTAGCGCCCTAAACGTCAGTAAGTTTTTTCATCTTTTCACGGTGTATAATTTACCCTGTTATCATCACTGTGACAAGAATCTTAAGCAAATTGTAAACATGGCACGGCTTTGAATGATCTGACAACTAAGTATTTGTGAATAAATCCGTTCTGAGTTTATCACTCATTCAATTAGGAAAGTTCCCTTAAGGAACAGATAAAAAGGTGGAAAATATTGGAAAGATAGTTTTGACCGTAAAAATAGAGACAAAAGAGAGCACTACTTGGAGTTTAAGCTTATATGTTCAGACAGTTCAGTCGAGTTCATATACAATAACAATACGATAAGTAGACGATTGATGATGAAGTAGCATTTCCATAAATTCAAAAGACGTGTGAGACATTGTTACATGATGATTGATTTTCAGGCTATTTTTATACATTATGCCAACACCTCCACCAGCCTAACATGGCAGCCACATATTCTTTGTCTGTATATACGTTATTGTTTTTTATGGTTTGTCGCTGTTATGTAGTCCCTTTTTCTTATATTGATAATTATAACATTAATCGTCATTTGGATCTTGAAAGAAGTAAATCTCTGCACTTTGGTTTAGTGATTAATTCAGTGGTTTCAAGTTCATCTCCCTGGAATGTTTGTCAGTTAACTTCGTTTCGTCTCAAATCTGGTTTCTACAAGTCTCGTATTGCCGTTGGAAAAATATCTAAGCATGGTTATACTTCATTATCTATTCCTGGTCATGATCCTCCAACTGATATTACTATTTCTATGGATATTCATCGTAATCCTGGCCCTTCTTCGTTTAACTCTGACCTCAAGACTACGGTTCAACGACTTCATATGGTTCATCACACAAATAATTATCATCGTTCATTGGATATGCCTCGTCTTTCTTTACAACATTTAACATCTACACCTGTGTTATCCCATGTCTTTTATGGCCATAACAGAACATCGGTCCTTAATTACAATAAAGAAATCCTGGATTCCACAGCTGGAATTTCAAATCTTAACCGTCAACTGCCGTTAATAACATACTCAAGAGCAAATCTTTTCGAACTTCGCCGTAATACAAAAGCTCCTTCATCTTGCTGCTCCTCTGCTCTTAAGGAATTAAAGCTTTTTCGATTTCGTGGCAAGCGAGGTGGTCATCGTACAGATCGTTCTACAATTTCATCATCACCTGCTTCAACAACAAACATTAAAATTCCTGCATCACTTGAACCTGCTTCAATTTCTACCTCAACTGCAAACTACATGAAATTTTGTCTCTTAAATGCTCGTTCAATAAACAATAAATCTCTTTTAATTAAGGATTATGTTGTTGAAAGAGACATCGATATTCTCGCTATAACTGAAACCTGGCTAAAAAATACTAATTCTGATTTTATTGTGCGTGATATTTGTCCTACTGGTTATTCGTTTTGTCATGTTCCTCGTCAAAATCGTACTGGTGGAGGTGTTGGCATAATGTATAAAAATAGCCTGAAAATCAATCATCATGTAACAATGTCTCACACGTCTTTTGAATTTATGGAAATGCTACTTCATCATCAATCGTCTACTTATCGTATTGTTATTGTTTATCGTCCACCCTCTTCAAATAGCTTGCTATTTAATGATGATTTCACTACTCTCTTGGAACGACTGGTTACATCTTCTGGCAAACTGGTAATTTCTGGAGATTTTAACTTTCACATCAATGACACTAAAGATAATAATGCTAATCGCTTTATGGATTTACTCGATTGTTTTAATCTGACTGTCCTTGATCCTGTTTCACCTACACATAAAAGTAATCACGTTTTGGATCTAATCATTACAAGATCTGATGAAAAATCTGTGACCAACCTTACTGTACACGATCCTGTTTTATCTGATCATTATGCTGTTCATTGTATGTTATCTGTAAACAAGCCTCTACTTCAATCAAAAAGCATTTCTTATCGCAAGCTTCGTGCAATAGATGCTGATTGTCTCCAACAAGATATTATGAACTCTGCACTATATCAATGTCCTGCTACTCAACTATCTGATTTGTGTACTCAATATGACTCTGTTTTATCGTCTATTTTAAATAAACATGCTCCTTTACGTTCTCGATCCATCTCCCTTCGCCCAAGAGCTCCATGGTATACTGACGAAATTCAAATTAATAAAACAAAGCGTCGTAATCTAGAAAGACGTTGGCGACGTTCCAAATTAGAGGTTGACCGTGAATTATATGTTGATCAATGTAATGTTGTTAAAAAACTGATTTTTGATGCAAAAATGAATTTTTATTCTAATTTGATTACTGATGCTGGTTCTAACAGTAATGATCTATTCCGTTCTATTGATCGATTGCTACACCGTATACCTGAGAAAAAACTACCAACCTCAACTTCATCCACAGATTTAGCTAACAATTTTGTTTACTTCTTTAAAAACAAAATCGTTAACATCAGAAATGGCTTCGTTCCTACGTCACATCTTTCAAATGATTTCTCTTATCTGGATTCACCTAAACTGGATTGTAAAATTGATTCATTTTCGCCTATCTCTATTGATGAATTATCAGCCATTGCGAAAAAGATGTCATCTAAATCCTGTAGTCTTGATCCTTTTCCTGCAAGTCTCCTACTTGGACATTTTGGTGCATTACTGCCTACTATATGTGAAATCGTTAACCTGTCACTTCAAACTGGTGTTGTTCCATCTTCTCTTAAAGTTGCTGTTTTAAAACCGTTACTGAAAAAACCATCTCTTGATCATGAAATTTTTGGAAATTATCGCCCTATCTCTAATTTAAAGAATATCTCCAAGATTATTGGAAAAGTCGTTTCCCTTCAGCTAAATGATTATCTGTCTCTGAACAATCTCCATGAACCATTGCAGTCTGCATACAAACATTTCATAGCTGTGAAACTGCTCTTCTTCGAGTACAAAATGATATCCTCCACTCCATTGACAATCGTTCTTGTGTTGCCATGCTACTCTTGGACCTATCTGCTGCATTTGACACAGTTGATCATCAAATTCTTCTAGATCGTCTCCATACAAAATTTGGCATTTCTGGCATAGCTCTTCAATGGTTTAAGTCCTACCTCACTGATCGCTTTCAGTTTGTTTCCATTGATGATTTTTCTTCTGAAGCCCTTCAACTTGATTGTGGCGTACCTCAAGGTTCTGTACTTGGTCCTTTGTTGTATCTCCTTTATACTTCTCCAGTAGCTGATATCCTCCGAATACACAGAATGTCTTTCCACCTTTATGCTGATGACACTCAATTATATATTCCTTTCTCCTGTAATGATGATTTGTCCCTTAATGATTCCATGAATCTGATTGAAAACTGTCTATCTGATATTGATGCTTGGATGACTACAAATAAATTGAAACTAAATAAAGGCAAAACTGAATTCCTGTTATTTTCTTCAAAGCACAGCCCACAGTTAACTCTTCCTTCTCTTCAATTTGGTTCTGATGTGATAATGCCCTCAATGCATGCTCGGAACATTGGTGTCATATTTGATACGCATCTTACTTTGGTTCGTCATGTGAATAATATTTGCAAGTCTTCTTTTTATCATCTCAGAAACATTGCTAAAATAAGAAAATACATCTCTTTGAAAACAACTGAAACTCTCGTCCACGCGTTCATATCCTCCAAACTCGACAACTGTAACTCTCTGCTCTTTGGCTTACCAAACAAACTCTTAGATAAACTACAATCTGTACAGAATGCTGCTGCCAGAATAATCACTCTTTCCCATAAACATGACCACATTACACCTATCCTCGTTAATCTGCATTGGCTACCAATTGAATCTAGAATCAAATATAAAATCCTATTACTTACTTTTAAAGCTCTTCATGGCCAATCTCCTATCTATATCCGGGAACTCATTTCAGTGTATAAACCGAACCGTAATCTTCGTTCTGCATCACAAGTTCTTCTATCAGCACATTCTTATAATCTTAAATCTTATGGTCATCGCTCCTTCTCTGTGGCTGCTCCTGAACTCTGGAACTCACTTCCAATATCTCTCCGAAATGCATCAAGTCTTGCCTCATTCAAAACTGAACTTAAAACTTATCTCTTCAAATTAGCATATTCTTTGTAAATAATTTTATTTTGTCGTTGTCTTTGTCGTTTGTTTACTAGCGCTTAGAACAGATTTGTATTTGCGCTTTATAAATAAATATTATTATTATTATTATTATTTCACAAGGATGAAAGAAAACGGCGCCGCCGGTTGACTGTCGATTTGTTCAGTATCTTATCCTCACTGCATACTCATTACCGAGCTATGTAGGGAATTAAGATACAGTCAATTCAAAAAATGTTGTCGTCGACCAACTCAAGCCTACGCGACTAGACCGAAAGGAACTCTGGGTAGTAATCATTGAAACCGAGTTGACTCCATAATTTTATCTGACTAGTTATGCCTGGTTTACAGCACGAACCTTCGTAGGCGAGCCGAAAGTGTTGAAGGAGACATTTTTTTAATGCCTTCATATTTTCGGAATTGTGAACTGAATCATAACTACTTTTTTTTCCTTTC
This sequence comes from Actinia equina, assembly GCA_011057435.1. Lineage (NCBI taxonomy): Eukaryota > Metazoa > Cnidaria > Anthozoa > Actiniaria > Actiniidae > Actinia > Actinia equina. The sequence continues at coordinate 240,231 of WHPX01000697.1, read as the reverse complement.
CCTAAACCCAAAGACATGCATTTGATGGATGTTTCTCGCCATTATTATCTTATTACTAGCGGGAACAATTTATTCAGAACGAATATTTAATCGCGTCAGTGATTTTTAAATAAATAAATAATGAATGGTCCCTAAAGACAAGGACTGATTGGTTGTTTCAAAGTCGGTTGACAATATATATAGGGGGTTTGGTCACACTTATGGCTTTTGTTTGTCTCAGCTTTTAGCCTGGAAGACACATTTAATTACTTCACCCAAAGCAAGTTGACTAAGTTGTGCAAACGTCTGTGTTAGGTAAGCAGGGCTCACAACATTGTTTTCTTTGACTCAAACGTTTAATTTCTTGTTGTAAGATCCTTGATAAGGATTAACTCCAAAGCTAGTTGGATAATATATATAACAGTGGTCGTTACTAATAAGTGCTGGTGAAGAATGTAAGGCTAGGGGAATGCGTTCGAACCTCGAGACAAGAACACTAAAGAAGCGAACTTCTTAAGTGAACTTCTTAAACTGTTAAAATGGTTAAAATTAATGTTTTTAGAAGCATATAGAGAGATTTTTAAGGCCGGTGCGATTAGCCGTATTGTGCTTGAGAAAGATGCACAATCATCCGATTGTAACAAGCATGAGTTAAACAAGACAATACTGTTTTCTGCTCATTGAAAATTATTCGTAGACGAAGGCTTTTATGTAATATATACAGTATGAGTGGCCGTGTTGTATCCGATATACAAACTCGAGACGTAGCCGAGTCGCTGCCGTCAAATCAAAATTAATCAGTCGGAACCTTATGTTCTTGACTGGAGGCAGTGAAAAAACCAATTTCACTACAAGCCCTTGAAATGTCTGAGTTCACGGAATATCGAAAACTGTAGTATAAAAGCGTAAATCTTAAGATTTTACAATTTTACAGTTATCTTGTTACTAACAAAGTGCAAACAATTAATCCGTGAAACACTAATTACTAAATAGTACAAAATAGTGCTAGATAAACAATAGAAAACAATGGATTTGGCATAAAATTGTGCTATTTAGTATTACTAAAGTTTCACGGATTTACTGTGGTCACTCTATACACTTGTTCATCTAGCTGCATAATCAGCAATATAATTACAATGTGAAAGATGCGAGCCGTTGAAAGGCGCATACAGATCGGCTGCTCATATTGTGTCTGGACGCCTTGAAAATTGTCTTGGAAAACATTTTCATGTTCTACTACTTGTCGAGACCAACCCCAACAAGTCTATTCCAAAATTCCTAAGTCTTTTTCCATGGAGTTTTATCACACGGCAGCCATGTTTATTTCCATGAGAATAAAAACCTTTGTTTCCCCAGCATGAATTAATTCTCAAGCGCTTGAATTTGAAGCTACGCGTGGTGAATCTATTGTTCAATCCAACATGGTTTGGATTTTTTATCTACTCATCTCATAGTTTAATTATTTCAGTTATTCATTAGTTAATTATGATCTACGTTGATTGTGATATCCCGTAACGCTTTTGTGTGACAGAGTAGTGCTCCAACGTGTGAGTGGGTTTCGTGCGCCCGTTTTCGTGCTTCGTGTTATCAATTCAGTGCGTTTTATCGAGTTTTCCCTCTTTATTTCCTCGTATACTTTGTACGTTCCCCCTGTAATTGATTGCTCTAGGCTTCAACGAGTTTTGCCATCAAGATATAAGCTCTATCTTGTCGAATAAATAGTTTAGATTGACCCATGTGTTGTTCCCGCGTAGAAACCTGATGACTTATTGTGAGCAGTGTATGGTTGCAGACATTTTTATGTAGTCTTCTCTTTTCAGACATATAAACATTTGAAATATCAAAATGCAATTAAAGAGCTTATAAGCCTTTACACAATATTTTCAGAATTGATTCTTTAGATAGTGGATAGTTGATTGTGAAGATATTTCGTCATTTGAACGTCGGGCCTTTAAGATACGAAGGTTTATATAGTTCCCAATGGCTGTGGCCACACTTGGGCGTTTAACTATAGTTTAGCAGTAGTTTAGCTTAGTTAAATGACGTAATACAAACTATAGTTATACTCTTTCATATATGGTTAAACAACTTTGAGGTCACACATGTGAGGTTTAACCATAGTTACACCAAGAACGACTCACACTTCTGTGACTTATCAGTCAAAACACGAAAATGGCTGACAGAAGAATCTTGAGGATTATTCTCCTGTTATTCAAGCAAAAACGAAAAAGGACGAAATTTTTTATTATTTAAGGGTTATTCAGTCATCACGGCGATTTAGATTGCTTACTATTTCAGTTATCGCACCTTTACTAAGACGTAACCGATACTCGCAGAGTGTGGATCCTTCCAAGACCTCAGTTCTGGTTCAATTCTATGCTAAATGAGTGTGTGTATGAACATGATCCGTATTGGCAACAGCAATTTCGAATATCAAGAAGTCCAAAAAACCTATACCTTAAAGAAAAATGTGAAATTAAAGGAAAACACAGACTACCGTGTGCTACGTATACGTTTTGGAGGGACTGATTTAATTGTCCCTTTATTGGCGCGACATACTTATTCCACTTACACAAAATAACCGAACCTAATTGGTCATTTTTTTCTTAATAGAATCTATACCATGGGTTGTACCTTAGTTTAACTTGGTTTAAGTTCCATTGTTTTACCTTGACGACCAGCATAGCAACTAACAATAGTTAATTAAACAGAAGAGAGGTCACATTGGTTTTGAAGTTAACAATTGTTAGAATTGGCTGAACTATAGTTAAACGCCCCAGTGTGGCCACAGCCAATATGTTAGTGACTATGACCATGACCTCTATTAACTATGCATGCTATGACGTAACATAAGGGATCATTTAAGGTAGCTCCATATAGTTAAAAGGCTTTTGAGGTACGTGTTACATATTGCTGTATTTAAAAAAAAAAAAGTATGTTTTGACCCTTTTTTGCGCATTGTACTAATATTAGTAAATCAAGGTTTCAGTTTTTACAAAAAATATCACATGACGGGTCGCCATAGCAACGTAACGTTAGTCTCAATTGAGGCTTTTTTGTAATAAAAAAAATTAAAGCTCGAGTTTTTCGCGGTGAATTTTTTTCTAAATATGTTAAGTGAATTCATACTACTTATTTCATCATTTGACACCGCGACTTAAGTATCCCAACGACAGAACCTTAGATTTAACGCAATTTCTGTCTTTTCACAATTAAAAACATTCTGTCGTTAGAACTCGCTAAATATTTTGCAAGCTGATTGCTTTTGATATCGAAAAAGCACTGTAAATTTTGAAGACATTTTACCGCCAAATTTCCGAGACTTTTAATTTCAAAAATCGCGCACAAAAATTAGTCAATTACGTCATCAAAATAAAATTTCTACAAGATCCGTATTTGCGCATGTGCGAAACTGAGCGAGCGAGGTAAACATTTGTGCCAGCCAATACAAACCCACTGAACATCCATGATATTGCTGAATTTCTCGCGGAATTACCACTCGCAGGCTCATCGATAATGCACGAAATATTAAAATTGAACTTGTTTTGAGCTTCACTTGAGTCGTTTAAAAGGCACTGATGTAATTGTTTGGACATTTTTTTGGATTATTTGCAGTGTTCTTTTATTCCAGCATGTTTTGAAAAGTAATTTTACGACATTTTTTGAAACTGCTTGGCGCACCGCCATCTTTATTTTGTTTTTCGTGGCTTTAAAAGCTCGCGCCATCATAAAACTCGTTCCCATTTCCCTCGCGGTAAAAATTAACTGTATGGAGCTACCTTAATATACAACACTGCACTCGTTCTGGAATACAATATTTCAAAAGCATCGCCCTTTTACTCGTGACTCACATAAAGGTTCTTATAAATTTGTTTTCAAAAAATGTCCAGCGTTCAATATTAAAAGTTGCCACAACATAACTCAAATCCCTTATGTTACGTCATAGTCATAGACGATTTTGTTTGATTTTTGCTGACATCTTCTCTTAAAAGAGGACCACGAGATTATCAAGTGATATCCTCTATAAACAAAGTTAATTTAATTTTAATCTAAGGTCTAATTTAAGGTTAATTTAACGCCTCATTAGTATGTTCTTTTACTCTCGAGCTTATTTGCATGTAACACGTTGTGAAGTCGTTGAAGTATGAGATGTAGACACTGAGGGTCACTGCCAGGGTGTCTTTGGTTGACGTGCCCAGTGCCCAGTGGTCAGTTCTTCTGATATCTATTTGATTTTTAGATTTTACAATGCCAAAATCCGAGGAGCTAAAAGTTCAGCTAAATAAAGCCGCAAAGGCCTTTGATGACACCAATGTATACCACGAGATACAGACCAAATACACAGTAGAATCTGCAGAATTGCTTCTCCAGCAGACTGGGATATTGTCGGCAGACAACAAGATCTTGTCAAAAGATGACCAGCCCGTTACTATAGTAGAGCTTGGTGCTGGCACTGGTCTTTTCACTACATCTGCACTTGCCGCACTGGAAGGGAAGGGCAAAGTGCGCTATGTTGCAACAGACCCACTAGAATGCATGGAAAAAGCATGTGCAAAGTATCTACCGGACGTGGAGTTTGCTCTTTGTAAAGCTGAAAACATGCGTAAGTTCATTGGTAATTGATCAAATCCACTTGTGCGTAATGTTTTCCCATTTTAGTCCACGTGTCATTCCCTAGAGTATTATTTCTTTGTTTAACGGCTGTGCATGAGAAGACACATAAATATGGAGAAAATTAAAACAAAGAAGTCTTATTCTCAAGAGAATTAGATGAGATCTGAAGTACGAAAACAGTACGCACAAGCCGAAAATGTCTATTGATTGCCATATTTCGACTAGGTGTACGTGACACTAGAGAAAAACGTTTGCGCATGCGTGCACTTCAGCACGTTTTCTAAGAGAATTTTGAAGAGTTTGAGTGAGAAAATAAATGTTTGTTTTCTCCAAGTATACAAAAAAGTCCGAGAGTATACTTTTGTCAGATCCCAAGATACTGTATAAACAAACACAATATGAAAGAATTAGCCTTAAGTTTCAAGCATGGACACTAAGTTTTGGCATTTTGTGAAGTCCAATTTATCAGGAATGTTTGAAAGCCAAATTTACTTTTTGACTAATTTGCATTCGGATTCAGAGCATGCGCAGACGTTTTTCACTCGTGTCGGTGTACGTATGTATAACAGCCTTCTTCTGTTTCTTTCCCTCATTTCTGTTTCCTTATTCTAATATTTTCAGCATTTCCAGACAGCAGTGTCGATGCCATTCTAGGAGCAGGATGTTTCCATTGGTTTGCCAACCAAGATGCATACCAAGAGATGTACCGCATCCTCAAACCAAATGGCACGCTAGGCTACATAACAAACCTACCAAGCGAGACGGAAAGTCCTCAGTGGGTCCTGGACACCTACAAAATTCTATATGAAAGCTATAACAAAACCAAGGCTCCATTTGAACACGATTTCAAATGGCGTAAAGCCTTGTTAAATTCTAATCTGTTTGAAAATTTTCAGGAGAATTTAAAACTTAGAAATTTTCAAGCGATGAATTTCAATCAATGTGTCCAATTTTTTGCGTCGTTTGGAGGTGTTGCCTCCGCCAGCGAAGACCATCGTTCTAGTTTCCAAACCAAACTCGTTAATATACTCGATAAGCATTTCAAGAATAAAGGCGAAAAATTGAAAGGTATTGAGCACATTGTAGAGATTTACACTGCTAAATCTGTGAAAACCAAGTAGATAGGAATGATATTGGAGTTCGAAGCAGTTTATGTATGCATCACAAGCTAAGAAAACGGATACCTTCACTAGTAAAAAAAACAACCTTTCGATTATTTTTTAAACTTTAAGAATGTTTTACGAATAAAAATTTCAATCAATAAAACACATTTTATTTCTGTACTAATAAAAACGCAACCTACCGACATTTTGATATCAACGTCGTGTTTTTTTGATTAACCAAATGCGCTCTTTTGGAAATTAGATTACAGGGTCGTCAAAAATAAGAGTTGCGAAAAAATATGACGAGAAAATAAACGTAACGGAACACTCATACGATACGGTGACAATCTTCAATCGCAAGGCATTGTGGGGCGTTCAGGGGGGCAAATAAAGCTTTGTTACAGTAATGACGTCGGTTGATATTAACAGCTCACCACAAGTGAATACAACAAAAGATGATAAGACGGCCAATCGATCACCTTTACCTTAAAACTGAAAGTCAAACACTAAGGTGCCGCTAAGTCTGTCCGCACGTAACGGAGACCCTCGATTATTGAGAAAATAACGAATTGAACAATCATACTCATTAATAATTCATGAGTAAACCAGCCAAATCAATGGGCTACTTTTTGGGTCACATGATGTTACTTGAAATCTGGTAAAGTCCTGTAAAAGGACTGGATTAATTTTGTTCAAGTCCTTGGACTGGATCAAAATTAATTCAGTTCAGGGACATATCTGTCCCTTAAGTCTTTCAATCCTAAACAAATAACCTCCCGAATAATTAATGAGCATGAGAAGACATTTCAAAGGCTCCAAATAGAACTGGACGGGATTTCAAGTCCACACAATTAGTTATTCTATTGTTATATGACGTTGACCGTGCACAGTAAAGTAAAAATGGTTCTGTACTTTGTTCACAGTATTAGGGAATATAGAATTTTTTCGCTAAAAAATCGTTCCAAAATAGTTATTATTTGTTAATTAATCCTATATGATTAATACTAATAGTTAATCGAAAAGGAAATTGCCTTTTTTCATGCTTTCTTACTTATCATCTAGTAATTTAACTGTATCTGCGCGGAAATATTTATCCGCATAGTTTGTGTTCATCGAATGAAAGTTTTCACTTTCAAAATGTTCATACATGAACTATAATAAGGAAATGAGTATTCCATTTTTCATTATTTATTTGTGCGTAACTGGAAATTACATTAAGTAGCTTTCAAATTAAAACTACATTTTTGCACGTTTGGTTTTCGCAACGTTACGAAATTATACTCGGTCGAGAAAAATTTCCCCCTTACGAAACTCCGAAATTGCGAAATCACTCCTCGCGAGAATTTCATATTAGCAAGGTCACTGGCATAAAGGAGCAATTACACGGAGCAATTTTCCATTGGAAAAAATTGCCCATACATTTGTAAACTGCGTGACAAAACATCCTAAAAGACCCGTAAATCTTCTGTTCTTTCGCTAACTACACCTTTTGCTGTTCATTAACCGCAAAGGAATATTCATTGAAGTGAAGAAGCATTTTTATTAGAGCGAACAGGCATACAATAAGGCGAACGGAGTCTCAATAGTGCGATGGAACGTTCATTAAGAAATTTAGCATTGAATTTGACAATCATGAATATGTTTGCGTGGATTCATTAACGTTTTCAAACTTTCATTAGCGTTTTGGTGCAGACAATAAACCACAACACACATTCAATACAGTGTTTTGGACATTTATTTAGGCAATACAATACACCTTTTGCTGTTCATTAACCGCAAAGGAATATTCATTCAAGCGAAAAAGCATTATCATTAGCGCGAACAGGCACACAATAACGCGAACGGAGTTTCAAGAGCGCGATGGAACTTTCATTAAGGAATTTAGCATAACATTGGACAATCATGAATATGTTTGTGCAGGTTCATTAGCGTTTTCGAAGTTTCATTAGCGCCTTTGTGCAATCAATAGACAAAACCACACATTCAATAACGGTTTTTGGATATTCATTAGCGCAATACATTATTACTTTACTTTTTACACGGGAATTGTAGGATTTTAGCTTTCTTTACATTTTTTACAACCCATGAATATAATGGGAGACAGAGGAGAAGCTAGAAGGCAAGGCATTCCACTCGGAGAGCTAAGAAAAAGATTGCTTCTTAGAGCGACTACAAGAAACATAAATGTTATCACGCAACAAAAATGCATGCAGTGGTACAACCACATGCAAACCTATCTTCCCAGATGTATGAATAGAGAAGCAATTCAAAGATAAATACACTTCTTTCTTCAATACCTAACGCCATGTTTTCTTTGTAAAGAACGGTTATATTCATGGGTTGTAAAAAATGTAAAGAAAGCTAAAATCCTACAATTCCCGTGTAAAATGTAAAGTAATAATGTATTGCGCTAATGAATGTCCGAAAACCGTTATTGAATGTGTGGTTTTGTCTATTGATTGCACAAAGGCGCTAATGAAACTTCGAAAACGCTAATGAACCTGCACAAACATATTCATGATTGTCCAATGTTATGCTAAATTCCTTAATGAATGTTCCATCGCGCTCTTGAAACTCCGTTCGCGTTATTGTGTGCCTCTTCGCGCTAATGATAATGCTTTTTCGCTTGAATGAATATTCCTTTGCGGTTAATGAACAGCAAAAGGTGTATTACTTTACTTTTTACACGGGAATTGTAGGATTTTAGGTAGTGAGTTGATATTTATACCTAACGCCATGTTTTCTATGTATTCATGGGTTGTAAAAAATGTAAAGAAAGCTAAAATCCTACAATTCCCGTGTAAAAAGTAAAGTAATAATGTATTGCGCTAATGAATGTCCAAAAACCGTTATTGAATGTGTGGTTTTGTCTATTGATTGCACAAAGGCGCTAATGAAACTTCGAAAACGCTAATGAACCTGCACAAACATATTCATGATTGTCCAATGTTATGCTAAATTCCTTAATGAAAGTTCCATCGCGCTCTTGAAACTCCGTTCGCGTTATTGTGTGCCTCTTCGCGCTAATGATAATGCTTTTTCGCTTGAATGAATATTCCTTTGCGGTTAATGAACAGCAAAAGGTGTAGTAGTTAGCGTGTTTTCGAGGCTACAAAACCTAAGAAATCATGAGAGGCGAATGTATAGGCCAACAGATAGTATGAGCTTATAAAATCAGCAAAAATACGGATCTAAATTTTAACAAATTCCTATGAATTATATACCAAAATGTTCAGGAAAGCCCGGGGTTTTCAAATCCACTTCTATTTTTTTGAAAGGTTCTGTTTTATGACCAAATGTTAACAGATTTTTTCTGATGCTGCAACTTGTCTCGCAGCGGCGTTGCGACACAAGTTGCAAGAGTGATTACACAGTGCAACGGAGACGCAATCGTTGCTAAAAGTAGAAACGAATCCTACTTTTCGCAACGATTGCTGCAACTTGTCTCTCGCAACATTTTAAAAATTGTGCTGTATATTACACGCTGCAATACACCATGCAACTTGTGTCGCGACGCCATTAAACCACAAGTTGCAGAGAATTTTTGGGTAGTGAAGTTGACTTCGAAGAACAAGTTAGATTATTCAGCTCGTAAAATTAAGTGCTGTTTAAGGACGTTCATGGGCATTGTTCGCGCGCATCCTTTCTGCGCATGAGATTAGTGAGCAATCGCTCATCGCTTAAAACATTGGAATGACGTCATTCCAATTTTTTTAGCAAAATGTTATAGGATTGTCTTTAATCTCTTATAGCTCTAAAACGAGCTTCTCTAACTTTAGAGAAAATTTTTTTAAATCTGACGCGATGGGATCAAATCTAGATTACATATTTTGTGCATAATTGGAATAGAATTTCACGTGACGCAAAGTTAAGTCAAGTCCGCACTTATAGCACAATAACACCTTATACTTCTTATTTTTAACACAAATTTCAAATGCTAACTATTTCTTTGGTTATTTTCTAGTCTTCTGTGAAAAATGGTGACATTCAATTGATTTTTTTCGATACAAAATTTGACTATTTTTTGAATTTTTTTTGTTTGCGTGTTTTTACCGTAAAAAGGGTGAACTTCCACGTATTCTGATGGCTAAACGAAATCGAGGACCCCATTTTTTATTTGCTTATTTTACTTCTAGTGTGTTGTTCTTTGATCGTACAAAATTTTTAAAAAATCAGACGACGGGATCTTTTGCTCGTGAACGTCCTTAAGGAACTGTTTAAAATAACTGTGTCTAGAATGGAACGAATATATAAAGCTGCAAAGATGCACGGGAACAATTCTAAATTCAGTTATTGCAGACCAAATTACTGACGGATCCAAATCATGGCAATGCTGGAGTGACACCTGTCACATGGACGAAGCCCTTCATTCTTGCTGTCATTTATTACCTTCGATATTACTTTTTCTTCTAATAGATAGAAACTGAAAAAGTAATTTGAGTAATAAATTATCCATTCTGCGGGAAATGGTTAGATAGTAGTCGGTTGGTTTGTCAGTCGGTGGGTCGCGTTTAGGTAGGTTAGTGATGGGTTGGTGGGTTGGTGGGTTGGTGGGTTGGTGGGTTGGTGGGTTGGTGGGTTGGTGGGTTGGTGGGTTGGTGGGTTGGTGGGTTGGTGGGTTGGTGGGTTGGTGGGTTGGTGGGTTGGTGGGTTGGTGGGTTGGTGGGTTGGTGGGTTGGTGGGTTGGTGGGTTGGTGTGTTGGTATGTTGTTGGGTTGATGGGTTGGTGGGCGGGTTGTTTTAAAACAAAATAAAAACATACAACATACCTATTTCCAAAAAAACATGCAACCTTTTCGCTGTCGCAATTCTGGCTTGTTTCTATGACGACCAATCCCTGAGAATTGACGATTTCACGCATGCGCGCAAGCCATGCTGGAAATAAAAAATTATCAATTTATAAGGAATTTCATCTTATGTTAAGTGTATAATTTATTTTTAACATAAAAAAAGTTTTCTTGCATTAGCAAGGTTTTCAATATTCTGTAAACTCCGGCCTTTCAACAGCTTGTTGGGAAATTCGTTTTTTGCTGCCGCCAGTCAGGAACACACTGATTATTTTTAATTGACGGCAGCGAAAAGCTAAATTTCAGCGTGCAGCTCGCAAGTACCGAGTTTGCAGAATATTGAAAACAACAGTAAAGTCCCATACCTTCAGGACAGGATAGGCGGTCAAGACCTCTAAGGGTAACACAATCAAACTTGTTTATCTCGTTTGGAAGCCATGTAAGCTGAATTAAAACGATGGGAAGATCGTGAACAATAGATAAGGGGAATAACAAATGACAAACAAACAGAAAGGCGATGGGAAAAGAAGGAAGGAAGGAAGGAAGGAAGGAAGGAAGGAAGGAAGGAAGGAAGGAAGGAAGGATATAATAGAGAGAAGGGTAGATTTTCTTGTCTTGAGCAAAAATGACCGTCATATTTACTGACCTGCTTGAACGTAACTCTCTCTGCATTAGCACCTTCAAGAATTTCAACCAACATACCAGAACTTCCCAAACCCATTCCTTTTCTTTTCTGCAGGTTCTGAGCAGCGTTAATAAGGCGACCACTGTAATCAATCCCCAAAACCTGTTTCGAAATAATGTATATACATATATATAAGCGGCAAGTTTTCCCAAAAACGTTTTTTTTGCAGTAATTAACTTCTAAATTCCAATTGGACTTCAGTGGATGAACAGCCACTTTGTGGATAAATGCCACTGTTAAATTTCATTTACTTTTTTATATTTATATTATTTAATATATACCTCTTTTTAGACGACGCTGGACAATTCCCAAAGGATGTGGATAGCAGCTTAATAGAGGTTACAAAATATACTGGTATATACCGGTACTCTATATATGGTATGATCAATCCCATAAATTTGAATTGTGCGGAAAAGCATTTTGAACATTTTCGAAGAAGAAAAGAAAAGAAAAAAAAGACAAGTAAAAAAAGAAAAACTTTGGAAAATCGAGGAAGGATACGGGGACGATGCTAACTCGTGGGTCTGGCTCGCAGACAACAGACACAGGGAAATACGACACTCGGCAATGTTTGATATGATAGACAAAAGGTACGAAGCGATTAGAGTAAATCATATTTATCGGGCAACTAGGTTTGAATCAAAATTGTCCATACCTCATCAAAGTGTTTAGATAACTCGAAGGCTTGTCGTCCTACAGAACACAGAAGATTTAAGGCCGACCCTGTTCCACTGTTACATTGGCTAACATACTCCAAACACAGATCTGTAAACGGGTCAATCGACTGCGGAGAAAAAAAGAGAAGCCCGCGGTAAGATGAGAATTTCAATCTTAGTATCGAGGGCTCGGTCTTTGTATCTTGGGTGTGACGTTTTCCCTTTTCAGACCACGTGTCATTCTCTTGAATTCTCTACTTTCACATCCCCATAATGCCTTGCATCTTTGGGGGATAACCAATCAAAAAACTGTCCCAAATTGAAATGTTTCTTAATTGAATTTATAGTATACCTGCTTTTATCTGTGAAATACTGATTATCAGTTTATTCCAAGTTATTTTTGCGTGTACAGATCATCAAGAGTTTTGGTCTTACAGAAAATGTATTGACTTACGAAAAAATTTTTAAAATTTACCTTAAACGTCTTCAAGCTTCTATATCTTTTTCTGTTTTTTTATTTTTTCATTTTATTTTTGGGTACCAAACAAGGTATTGTCAACATGGCCTGATCAGCCTTCAGCAAAATAAGTGGATTTTTACCCTCTGGTTACCCCCCAAAGACGCAAAGTATTATGGGGATGTGAAAGTAGAGAATATAAGATTCTTTGCTTGAGTTGTATCCATATTTATGTGTCTTCTCATGCACAACCATTAAAAAAAGAAATGATATTCTAGGGAATGACACGTGGTCTGAATTGAGAAAACATTACGCCGAAGTTCTGAGTTGGAAGTGCTCATGAATTTGAGGGAAAAGATATACGTCTTGAGGGCAAAGATTGTTTTATGTGTTGTTCTCTCCCTTGCCGGCCACGCGAGGTTTTGTTTTCGGATTATCTGGTTTTCCTCCCTCCGTAAAAATCAACCTGTGAGTTGTGTTGTGTGTTGCAAATAATGAATGTAGTGGTAGCATGTGTGTGGAGCGAGCCTCACGGAACGAAAAAGGCCAAAAGTCGTATCAATGGGAGATAACTATCCCCCTCCCCCACACCTATCTTGTCTTGTACCTCATCTCCATACTGTTTGGCCATTTCTTCTTGGAGAAATTCGTTCGTGTCGTTGACGTATTGTTTGTTGGTGCTTGGGTACCGGGCCTCTCCGTCCTCTATTCCTGGGATCTGGGCACGATTTTCTGCGAAAAAGTAGGGAAATGTACCATGGGCTTCAGAGCTTCTATTTCGCTTTCTGTGGTTTGTATCGTCTTCCGTCAGAACAGCAAACACCAGAGCGAGAATAAATAATCTCTGGACTCCAGGGTTAGGAAGATGGGACATCCATCCATATATTCTCGACCAATCGACCAACTATCCCTCCAACCGACCATCCATCCCTCCAACTGACCATTCATCCCTCCATCTGACCATCCATCCCTCCAACTGACCATCCATCCCTCCAACTGACCATTCATCCCTCCATCTGACCATCCATCCCTCCAACTGACCATTCATCCCTCCATCTGACCATCCATCCCTCCAACTGACCATCCATCCCTCCAACTGACCATCCATCTCTCCAACCGACCATCCATCCATCCAACCGACCATCCATCCCTCCAACCGACCATCCATCCCTCCAACCGACCATCCATCCCTCCAACCGATTATCCATATTTCTAACCAGCCATTTTTCCAACTATCCATCCATCCAATCACCCACCAACCAACCAACCAACAAACCAAACAACCAACCAACCAACAAAATAACCAACCAAGCACCCACCCATAACCGCATGCATACAATCGCATTTTTCTCAAGTATAATCTTTATAACTTACCCTCCACACCTACTTCAGGAATGTACACGCTTGTGCTAACAAGACGAACAGGGGGAGGGGTGGAGTTGACAGATCGCACAACACGAAAACCGAGATGCTGGAAAAAGTGTGGACGGAAAGCATAACGAGCAAAGCGAGACGCTTCGTCTCCGGTCGACGCCCATGAGCCACCCTGAGGATAAAGAACAGATATCATTGTCTAAAACAGAACATTTATGTCGAAACATTATACTGTTGTTAGATCCGGTAATCCAACTATATATAAATCCGCATATCCCAGATCAACCAATAACAGTACTTAAGGCGCGTCTAAGTCGTACCACCTGGCATCTTTAGTATTATTATTGTCGCAGTCGCCTCTATATTCAGTTGACTTTTGCAAATAATTAATTTATTCTTAAGCGTGTTCAACCCATACAAATGAGTCGACTTTAATCAAACTTTGCAGTGGCATTTACAGAATAGACCCCTTGCAGTCCGTCAGAATGCAGCTTAATTTGAAGGACATAATAATAGGTTTCCAATTCTCATGAGATTTAAATTATTTTTCTTCGTCCTCCAAATTGAGCTGCTTTGACGTTACATCAAGGGATCTATAAAATCTACTAGCATTGAACTTACCAATATCACGAAGTGCTTTCCATCAAATGTTGGAGTAGAGAAGTCATCATAAAGATAGTGTGTTTCAAAACCAGGCAGGCCGTTGAACTGGTCCTCCGTCCAGCACCACACGTTGCCGAACGCGTCATGGAAGCCTGTTTCACTGGCTGGGAACATGTTGACCGGCTGAAATAGATAAAACAAAAGGAAATGGATGAATGAGTGGATGGATTAGAAGAAAGGGTGCACGGACGGACGGACGGACTGACGGACAAAGCGATGGACAGACCGATGGACGGACGGACTGAACAAACGACGGACGGATAGAAAGAAAAAAATGGATTGATGGATGGACAGACTGACTCTGACAGACGGATAGACGCACAAGAACATGAATAAAAGAATGAATGCTTAAATAGATTTATTCAAAAACAACTGAATGGTTGGCAAAAAGAAATAATTTTGATCATTCTCACCGTTGATGATGCATATTTCATGTTGATATTAGCTTTAAAATCTATCTGGTATAATGGGTCGCTAGCAGTTCCCATGCAAACAGGTTTCTGCAAAAGTTAAGCACAGATTTTGATGATGCTATCATACACAACATATTAAACAAGGCTCATATTACAAAACAGTACGGTACCCGTGGTCTTCTTATGGCATGGTGCTCACACATATGGCTCATTATATTACAACATAGTACGGTACCTGTGGTCCTCTTATGGCATGGTGCTCTGCCTCGGTAAGTAGTCTGTACTCAGGTCCTTTCCAGGCACAATAAGCTTTTGCTTCAAAGTAGTTCACTTCTGCTGGCCAGTCTAGAGGCATGTCAATCACGTCAAATATAGCACGGTATCTGGAAGAACCAAATTTTGTTCTCTAGTGTCCATTGAAACACAACTTGACACACAATAGACATAACGTACCATACTTGTAATGTTTTCCCATTTCAGACGACGTGTCATTCCCTAGAGTAACATTTCTTTGTTTAACGGTTGCCCATGAGAAGACACATGAATATGGACACAACTCAAACAAAGAATCTCATTCTCAAGAAAATTACACGTGGTCTGAAATGGGAAAACATAACACCAAAGGTAAAGAGGTACATCCTACACTGGTGTGGCATATACCACGTATAGATTCTTACTTGTACTGTAAGTGGTATTCATTCCCATTGATGTCATTGTCACTGGTTTCTAGGCAACAATGTGAATAATCAGCAAGGTCATTTCCGCATCCGCTCTTGCAGGCCTGGTTACATACCCAGAAGCTTGGGTGCTTGGCTTTGCGGAACGAGCGCCATTTCCAACCTGATTTAAAAATAGAAACCAATCAAAATACGTGCCTTGTTATCGAAGCGAGACGAACGTTGAGGTTGGAATGGTAAAAACCTTTTTTAACACTTTGGACAATTAGTCACGTCTAAATCATTGCAAGCTCACCGTTCGTCTCGCTTCGATGCAAAGGCACGGCTACCTTTCAAGATGGCGCAGTTAACTGTGAAGGGGCGAACAATTCAGCTTACCTTCGTCCGACCAGTAGGTTTTGTTTTCGTATCCACCAGCCTCGACAAACTCCAGAAACTCACGATTTGTAACAAGGTATTTGCTGGCTTCGAACTCGGGTACCCTGTGGTGCATATAACAAATGTTTAGTTACTCAGACTCCTCTCGTCCAAATGCTTACAAAAGAGAGAGGGACTGGGAGAACTAGTAATCAATTCTTGATTTATTCAAAATGGCGTCTGATCAGACTTGGATGAGAAGATGATTGGTCAAACACGCTACGTCACTTGTCTTCCAATAATGTTCTGATCCAAATATGGTATGTTACCATGGCAATACCTTACGGTCCATTCTCCATACTCATTGTCCCATCCATACGAGGGAAAGTCACGTGGTTTTCCTACTGTAACTGTGCAGTTTTGCACCTTTAGCATCGAGGTTTTGGTAACAGGTGGATCTAGAAAAATAAAATGAATACAAACACGTTAACAAATATTATGACCGTATCTTCTCGGTGTACACGATGTCGGTGTACACGTTATTGAATATTTTGAAAATGTAGTGATATGTACGCGTGCGCAAAAGCATTTCTCACGTTTCGTTTTGAAGGCAGTTTTATACTTTTTTACCTGCTGTTAGCGGTCCATATTCCCAGTTATCTGGCCTGCCAACATATTCAATCGGCAACTGACGAATCAGGACTGAAGATGTCTCGAAATGAATCCTGGTCGACAGAAAGTAATTTAGCAGGTCAGTTTATCATATTACAAAATGGAATCACGTGGTTAGATGATATGTGATCACGTGACCACAATATCAGACTCAGAAAAAACAACTTCAGTGACTGAAAGACGAACAACTTTGGCCAATAAAAAACTTACAAATTCCAATGAAATTCTGACAAAGACCAAACAAGGAAGCATGGGTAATGTGTCGTCTCTCGCCAATGCGTCCCGGGCTCGATTCCCGGGTTCGCATCGTATGTGAATAGCCCGAAAAAAAGTATCCAAGTTTTTGTTGGTTGACTCTTGTGCTTCAAGGGTTTTTCTCCGGGTTCTCCGGTTTTCTTCCCTCCTTAAAAATCAACTTCTAAATTCTAATTCAAAATCTTCGGACTTTCACTTAGTATAGAGCTTAGGGCACTGTTGTAATTAATTAGATATTATTAAACATGGTTTCATAGGAAATCTTGTAAGAATATCTTACCTTTCATGTTCCATTCCCATGAAAAGAGACCACTAAAATACAAATAAATATTAATAATAAACTACTTAGTGGTTATAGAAGCAGATCGATTGTTTCAGGAACATCTCCAGATAGGGTCCTTACCCGGGGAATGTCCCTAGTGACAGGGACGTCCATTGGTTTAGTATTCAGTGATCACCAGATAGGGTCCTTACCCAGGGACTGTCCCTAGTGATAGGGACGTCCATTGGTTTAGTATTCAGTGAACATCACCAGATAGGGTCCTTACCCAGGGACTGTCCTTAGTGACAGGGACGTCCATTGGTTTAGTATTCAATGGACATCACCCGATAGGGTCCTTACCCAACAGGGACTGTCTTGAGTGGCAGGGACGTCCATTGGTTTAGCATTAAATGGACATCACCAGATAGGGTCCTTACCCAAGGATTGTCTTGAGTGGCAGGGACGTCCATTGGTTTAGTATTCAATGAACATCACCAGATAGGGTCCTTACCCAGGGACTGTCTTGAGTGACAGGGACGTCCATTGGTTTAGTGTCGATAAGCTTCAGGATGGTCTTCTTTACATCATCTCTGTATTTCTGTACTTCACTGACAGATGGCCAAACAAATTTTCCACCCATACGGAAATTTTCCTTTGAATTAATAAAAGGTTTGAAGGTTTAAAACACGAGAGCCAAAAATGCCTCTCTACATTAGAGGGAAATAAAGAAAAGAAAAGTAGAAAGGGACTCTTACAAAGAAAGAAAGGGAAGGAAGGAAGGAAAGAAGGAAGAAAGGAAAGAAGGAAGGAAGGAAGGAAGAAAGGAAGGAAGGAGGAAGGAAGGAAGGGAGAGAGGGAGGGAGGGAATGGAGGAATGAAGGAAGGAAGGAAGGAAGGAAGGAAGGAAGAAAGTAATTAAGGAGGAAAAAAAGAAAAAAAAATTAGAAAAAAGATAATTAATTAATTAAAGAAATAGAAAACGCGCGCGCGTGCTGTGTGCAGTTATAAAGCACGCGGGGGCTGGCAGATCACAAGAGAAGTGTTAGGAGAAGCACAACGCGTAGCGGAGTGCTTCTCGACACTTCTCGAGTGTTCTGCCAATCCCCAAGTGCTTTATAACTGCACACAGCACAGCAAGCAAGTTTTTTATTTCTTTTATAAAATACAAATTACAGGAATGACGAAATTGAAAGTGCGCGCGCGTGCTGTGTGCTCTCATAAAGCACGCACATCCAACCAATCAGAACGCGAGATTCATAACAGTTATTTTATAAACTTGGTTAGAGCATGGCACCAGAATCCAACCAAACAAAACCCGAACCAAAACAACTAACCCGCGACCAACAATGGAAATCACACGGTCGTCGTTCATACTGTAAAAGTAAAAAATAAATAGCATGGCCTTACCGTGTCATCCCAGGACATCTCATCGACTCCCGTTTCAAAAAGAGATTCGTACTCGAAAGTAACTCGTTCCTTGTAAAAAAGATACAAAGAAAATGAATCAATAGACCTCTTTACCTTGGGCGAAATGTGTCCCCATTTCAGACCACGTGTCACTCATTCTTTGTTTGAATTATATCCATATTCATGTGTCTTCTCATGCACAACCGTTAAACAAAGAAATGATACTCTAGGGAATAACACGTGGTCTGAAATGGGAAAACATTACGCCCAAGGTAAAGAGGTCTATATTGCGCCATGAACATTTTGAAGGTTTGGCGCGAAAAATGAGGGCTATCCTATCCTATCCTGCGGAAATTTTTGAAATTTTTGTACCGAAACAAAAGAAAAACCTTTGTGCGTGCGTGCCTTTCAGCATGTTTTCTGAGAAATTATAAGAATTCGTTTGTTTGTTTTTTTCGGAGTGTACAAAACTATATTCGTGAGTATACGTTTGTGAGACCAAGATACTGTATCGAAAAAGACAAGATGAGAGAAATAGCCTTAAGTTCCAATCATTGACTTTATGTTTTGGCATTTTGAAGTCCATTTTTCGACTTCAGGCCGCAGCAGAAGACTAATAGCATGCAGACTAATTTGCATACTGACTTAGAGCATGCGCAGACGTTGTTCACTTGTGGCTTTAGTACCTCTATCAAACCCGCTAGCATTAGCTTGTTAATGTAGACCGCAGCTGTGTGCCCGTAGTAAAATATCAGCGGTAGTCGTAGTGCATCCGGGTATTTGAAATAAGCAATCTCATCTGAAAAAAATGATCATAAATTAAAGTGAGGCTCAGTGAGGCTTGATGGAAGCCGAGGACAGAATAAGTAATAAAGCTTAAAATATGCAAGATGCATCACTCAAATCAAATGGAAATATTTTCTATTTATTTATTCACTTATATATGCAATTAATACAGCGGATTTCTTTCTGAGGTACCTTTGATTCCACGAAACAAGTTTTCATAGAGGTCGTAGGTGTTCTCGAAGTAGCTCCTGACATCACTGAGGAATAACAATAACATGGTATGCAAAAAAATATAAATATTTGGTTAACGATGTAGTTAACTATTGAGGCATTGCACCATCACGTAATGGTAGCCATAACAGAAGGCACAACAATGGAGCCTCTTACCCATGCGAAACTGAATTTTTTCTCATCTAAATCAGATTAGATCAGATTCAAGGTCCTTGCAGGATTAGGAATTGTGTTAACAATGTCAATTGATTCAATTCATTCTAACATTCTTGCAGTCAAAGGACATGAAGCGTGCCCATCTAGAATGCCTTATTCAATTCATTATTCGATTTTTGACATCATTCTTCGTTTTCTAATATTCCGTAATTATTTTCAAAAATCAAATGAAATCTCGAAATCTGATTGCATTGGCCTGTCACAGGCTTCAGGGAATTCTTTGCTTTTTGACATGAGAAATATTTTTGAACAAATATAAACCACTCAATGACACTCAAATACCCACGTTTGCGTTCTGTTTTGCTGTGTTTATAATCTTTACATCAATAGCGCAGCGCAACCGTGACGTCATAAAAACGAAGACAAAGGCGAAATTCCGACAAACAAACTTACAAGTTTACTTTCAGCAGATAATTTTCACAGCCGATCGCAGTTGATCTTAGTTGACATGGGTTATTATTGTAACTTTAAGTAAAAATAATAAAATCGGTTCGTATAATCCTCGTAGCGGTTAAACAGAATGCAATGTTTGTCCGAATCTTTAAGCTATTTTTAGAATCAATGCGCTGCGCTATTAACATGGAATTTTGTCCTTTTCAGCACCTTTTTCATCAATTCATTTGATCAAATAAACTTTCAAGCGAGTAAAAAAGTCTAAGTAAACAGTTAGAGCGTCAATTTGAATACAGCGTTAGCGTAACGTTTGTTTTCTTTAAAACTGGCTATTTTTATGTCGCAATCGTAATAAGGTCACAAGTTCGCATTCCTAACATTAATCACCAACTGCATAATGGTTAATTCTCGATATTTAAGTCTTTTTAACCATTTGAGATTTTTAAAAATAACGGGATTGTCTATATTTTATCGACAAGCAATATAGAAATGTGGTATTGTGTCATAGATATTTTGATTTATTTGAAGTTATTGTAAGAGACATGATTTATTTTTGTAAATCTGCATAATCGCTGGCCCGTTAAAATGAGACACTCGACCCAAAAAATGATTTCGAATCTTTATTGAAGAATTTCAACATAATCTATTGTCTTTAAGATCATCAGCTCAAACATATTAACGTTTTTTCTATCAGTTACAAACTTGTACAAATGCTGAAAAGTAATCCAATCAAATTTCCAAGTTTGGATTTAAATTAGACTTCATTCTCGGAATGATTGGAACGACCAAAAATCTTTTTATGAATTGAATATTAATGCAGTCTGGCTGGGCACGCTTCATGTCCTTCGACTGTAAAATGTTCCTTCATGTTGGGAAGTCACACGGCATGGAAGAACTCTACATTCTCTTTTCACGGTTCGTAAGTTAAAGCTTGGTATATTAAACCAAGAGCAACACCTTAATGAACGCCCTTACCCTCAACAATGCATGCTTCAGCGATAAAGTAGTAACACATGAATGCATCAAGGGCGGATCCAGGGGGGGGGGGGGGGAGGAGACAAACAAGGGCGGATCCAGGAGGGGCAAAGGGGGTGTGAAGCCCCCTTCGGCAGAAAAACTAAACTAAACTAAAGAATTAGTTCCTTTTTATATTGTTTTCCGTTGTGTTGACGCGGGAAGAAACTCAATTAGATCCCCCCCAACTCAATTAGCACCCCACCCCCCCTCCCCCCCCAACTCAATTAGCCCCCTTCCCCCCCCTAATTTTGGCTGGAACCGCAATTGTGCATTATTCATTCACTTAGAGGATTATTTGAACCATTATTTGTTTCAGGAATGTATTCCGTTTGAAAATATGGAAGCGAATATTCAAACCATTATTCGATTACTGATTAATTAATTATTATATTCATTTATATATTTTCACCTTTTAGGCCCAAACATTCTCTAATATATATTTCATAAAATTTCTCATAGTGCTCAAATAATATTTTTTATATTCTTTAATGTAAGAGTCAATTCCAAAGGTTCCTAATTTTTCGAAATATATAATAATGGTACAAAGGTATTTTTTTATTTTTCTGCATCTAATTAGGTATTTGTCGATGTACAGACAGACAGACAGACAGACAGACAGACAGACAGACATATTTTATTTGGCGTTTTGTACAAAGTTGTACATCAACTTAGATCCAAATAAGTTACGAATATATACGTATGTTTATATATGTGCATAATATATACTACAACCTTTCTGCAATCGAGCACGTATATGGCGTGTGTATATATACGATATTGGCTGGAGCGAAATTATCTTCCTAAGCTTAAACTCTTATTAACTTGGTTTTTGTGTTTTTCCTTTTGAACCTCGATAGGAACGCAAGAGCTGGTTTCGCTGTAATTTTACTACACAAATAAATTAAGTTATATTGTCTATTATTCAGTTTCTATACAATACGTTACGTAAGGCTATAAGCACACTCCCTTTGTTTTAATCTAATCAAACTTCAACGTCTGTTTTAGTCAAAAAATATTTAAAAACTATAGAAATTATT
The DNA here is from genome assembly GCA_011057435.1 of Actinia equina. NCBI lineage: Eukaryota > Metazoa > Cnidaria > Anthozoa > Actiniaria > Actiniidae > Actinia > Actinia equina. The sequence goes on along the minus strand of WHPX01000697.1, from coordinate 218,190 downwards.
TATCATGTCTCTAGCTGCAATGAACCATAGTTAACTATGAAAGAAAATAATCACAGTCGGTGAGAGGATTTCTTTAAAACTTTCCTGGCTTACTTATTCATCATAAAATAAAAAACCATTACATAATTTTTAGTAAATTATATCACGAATTTAGTCGGTCCGCGCTGTATGAAGTATATCGTAGTAATTCTATTTTCTTTTCGCCAGAAAGGATTTACCCCCTCACAGGAGGTTTAAACTGCCCAGAGCTATTTAGTATGAGACGAAACTGAAAGACTGATTACTGCAAAGTCTGATTACCATTCGACACACTTACCTCATTGACAAGCTGGCAAGATCACAAGGAATAGACGAAAGCACCTGCAAAGGCGATGCCATATTGAACTGTTACAGCAAAGTGCGACAAATGAGGTCGACCAAGAATTTACAGTTCAAGCTGTTTACTGCGAATGCCTTGCTTAAGAAGCTGACTACCTCACTTCCAAAATGACCTAATACATATAATAGGTTAATGATGCATGTGATGCAAGGATTGGGCAACGACTTGACTCAAGGTGATAATTAAGTGCTACGCAGCTAACCGTGGCCACCCAACTTATTATTTTTTTAACCAATGACGTTGAATCCTTTCCCGCCAAGTGTCTCAATCAGTTAAAAGAGTTTTTACTAAATTGTCCAGTGTTAGCCAGCAAAGGGACCACAAAAAATCACCTCTTTTTTTTTTTTTTTTTTTTTTTTGCAATGAAGAGTACTAAATAATTGTTTAAAATATTTGCAGTCATGCTGAGTGAGTTGACTAGTAAATGCACAAATTCTCGCTGTCTGATTGGCTAACGTTTGGTCGTAGGGTCAAGGGTCCAGGGTAATATGTCTGTATTTATCTTTTTATTTAAAGAAAATCGTTTTCTTTAACATTCTAGATATTGTAGTCGAAATTTCAATAAACTGCTGTCATAAGAGAGGCAACAAAACAAACTTTTAGATTACACGATTTATGGTGGCTGAATACTTTTGGTAAATAATAAACAAAAAAATTGAAAATTGAAACTCGTTTAACCTAAAATTTATAAATGCTAATTTCGAAAATGCAAAGAAAAATGGGGTGTCCCGAACTTGGTTTTGAGATAATCACTCCGGAATGACATGCGTTTGTACGATTTTCGAAGGAAAATGCCAAAAATCAAGTTCTGTTAAAAAAATTATAAATAAATAAATAAATAAATAAAAATAAAAAATAAAAAGAAATCATAAAACCGCGAAACTAAGGAAGAAACATGAGTAGTTTTCTCCGAACACGTAACTTACACTATATTTATAAAACACGGATAAAAGTTGTCTTAATATAAACTGTTGTCGACAATGGAAAAACGCTTTTTTTTTTTGTTCAGTTTCTACAGTGTGCGAGTTATCGTAAAAACTGAGCACAAAACAAACAGAACGACTTTTTTATATCGTTCTAATAAACAGAATTGTATAAAACTTTGAAAAATAACGGGATATTACCTGTTATTCCGGAAAATAACAAAAAAGTATATAGAGTCCCGTGCAAAATTTGGGGTTTTGCCCTCTTGAAGTTCAAAATGTGTATCACACACAAAAAATGATTTCTAAACTCATAGTTTTTAAAGTGTATATCCAGGAAAAAGTTATGTTTTCAAAATCATTTATATGTGAACACTGTACTATGGTTACAGCTATTATTTTTGTACGCGGTCAATTCTCTTTTCAAAGATATAAACTGATTTGAAATATCGATATGTAAATGAAAAACAAAAACAAAAAACACAAAAATGCTGTTGTTGAATAAGTACTGCCGTTTTTTGTTTTTTTTTTGTTTTTTTGTTTTTTTGTTTTTTTGTTTTTTTGTTTTTTTTGTTTTTTTCGTTTTTTTTTAACTTTAAATTAAGGATATATAGTCTTTAATCAATAATTAATAATAACAATAATCTCTAATCAATAATTAATAAATTTTAAATATTTATACATTTTTTCAAGATTGTAAAAAACGAATAGAATTTGTCCATTATTTAAATATGAATATGTTAATATATAATACTTACAAAGAAGAAGGAATTATAAGATGAAAAACTGACTAATAAGGAAAATTGAAATATATATTAAATATATAACTATGTATCTTTATCTAAAAATCTACGTTAATAAGCTAAAAATCTAAATTTATAAAATGGCGCTTTCAGCAACCTGAATGTCTAAGTCTATGTTGTTTATATCATTATAAGTTCTTTTTATAGTCCTTGAGCCTCGTAGACATACAAGTGCAGATCTTAACAGAGAGAAACAAGTCTTGGCCCTAATCCATGCCATTGTTTTGTGGTACTCTTCACCTTTCTTTCGGGCTATCAGTTCAGCAAGCCTGCTGTGATATGTTTTGCATTCTTTACTCATACCTCCTGTTGTACAAAAGACAAGGGGAGTAAATGTTCCATGTTCGATTTCGTTTACTCTTTCGGTGTATTTCCGCTTCTTGTCATTTTCATGTAGCTTGTAGATTTTGGGTAGATCTAGATCTTTGTACGTATCTGCATTTGGGTGACAAACCCTTACGTCAAAAAAGGCAGAACGTTGCTTCTCCCAGAAACCTCGTGCATGGATGTCAAGTCTTGCGTCTGCAGCTTTGTTTGCTCCTTTGCTTAGTTTCTCATCTGAGATTGATTGTAACAAGGGCTCAATCTCTACGTCGTTGCATACTGTGCTAAGAAGCTCAGCCTCCAGATTGCGTAATTCGTTGTGACGTTGAATTACGAATCCACCACGTTTACATATCATTGCGTGATCGACCGAGAAATCTTCACCACATACACACTTTGATGGAATGTCTCTGAAAGACCAATTATAACGGAGACGTAAAGCGTCTCTAAATTCTCTCTTGTTCAAGTCGAATCCCATTTCCTTAAGAGGAATTACAGTTAACCAGGTTGATGCTCCTTTCTCTGCGGCTAAGTCCAAGGATCTGGCTGTAATCATTGGTAGACTTTCCTTCAGGCTTTCAAACGCATCTTTGGATGCTTTTTCTTTCTCAGTGTGACATTTCTGCTTTGCTGTTTTCACTTCAATTTCATCTGGCAACTCGTGAGACTGGGAGATAATCTTCTCCACAAGTGGGGCACTTACTTTGACTGACGATGAGAATTCATACTTTGCGTCAATACACGGGTTAGTAATACCGATACCTCCATATCGTGTCGGTAGCGATAAAATCTTGCGATCATCTTCATCACAATCTTTTTGTGTCATGGCGGGTATAAACACGTCGGAGATGGCAGCTTCTAAAGGTTTCAGTAGGTCTGAGATATCTGGAAGTGTGCGAAGAAAGTACGTCCAGCGATGTTTTAAGCCAAACGTGTAGGCAGCGTAACAGGCCTGTGGCTGTGATAGAGCAAATTCTGCTAATTTGGTGATCTCGTTCACCCAGTTGTCAATCTTTTCCGTGACGTACTCGTTTAGAAACGATCTGGAACCAAGAACTGCACCAAGATGTTTGTGCCCCTCCACTGTTACATTAATGGGTGTATCCTTAAAAGTTTCTCTGACGATTTCTTCTTTTGGTGGCTTTACTATAACCCAGCACTTCTTTGCGTTGGGGAAGTACCCAAGATCTGGTCCGTACTGGTTAAGAGTGTCCCACCATTTTTTAAGATCCGCTGCTTTTCCTACACCACTAGCGTCATCAGCGAACCAGCATTGCTTGGCGTCAGAAAAAGCCTGCAATGTTGTAATAAGAGGCTGCATACTCAACGCGTACATACCCATAGCCAGTGGGTCACCTTGTGTTGTTCCCTCAGCTGACACGAGTTCTTTCCCGCCTGTGATGAATAATCTTGCTGACTGTCTGTACGAGTTGATGGCATAAACTGCAATAATAGGGCAAAGGATTCTGATGTTGTGCAAAGCAGCAGCTCTGTTTAGTGAGTTGAAAGCATTTGATGCATCAATAAGAAGTACGGCATCTGTGTTATCTGCAGCAAAGATAGTATTCATTGCGTGAACTGCAGCTTCATTCCCTGATCTCTGGCCTGCACACAATTGGAGAGAGCCACTGGTCTCGATGACGTCATCCTTTGACACATTCATTACGCACTTTCCAATGATTCTTCTGATTACCTCTCCAACTCCAATGGGTCTTACGCTGCCTTCACCTTTGTCAAGCGGTATCAAACGACTTGCAACTAATGCCTCTATGGTGGTGGGATCTACATATGTTGTACAGAGGATCTTTGTCATTGTGGCTAGTGCTTCACAAAGCTTTGAGGAGGATTGCTTGAATGACTTACAGGCAAGAATTCTTCTGAAGCCATTAGCGTCAATACCTGAAGGGCCACCCGAGCCTTTAGTTCTCAGGGCTGCTTGTCTGATCATATCACCGTCTATCTCACTATAAATTGACTCGGGTATCTCATCATCAATTGGGCCGAATAGCAATGATCCCAATTTCGCTGGCTGTGGTTCAGGATGCTTCTCCTTGAGTTGAGTCATGACGTCATCTGTAAGTGGTAATATGCCTCCGTTTGTTGATTCATTTAAGAAGCGCAATGCTGAGTTAATTTGTCCTTCCATCACAAGTTTTGCAAAGACTTTTGATCGATCAGGTGGACATGTGGTCTTGTGTTTCTTCATGCGACTTTGAATTATCCTCCCCTCGCGAATTAATTGATTGAGCTCACCGACCTTCCAGAGTGCGAGACGTTTCGCCAGAATGCGTTGGTTTTCTTTAGCTTTAGACTTTTTATTTGGCTTTTGGAGACCCACAGCCAACAGAACAAAGGCAGCTTTTAAGGCAATATGCTGTTTGTCAGAGCACGCATTCCAATCATCTATGTGTAAAGTTATTTGATCGATAAAATCTCTACCAGTTCTCCCATAAGGAACTAAAAAGACATTTCTCCTCCAAGTTGTTATTTCGTTGTAAGCTTCTAGTATGGCCATGGTAGGAATATTAATTTCCACGCCTTCTAAATTTTTACCCCAGCAGATTGTAGTTGGTTTGTTAACGTTTGTATATAATGGAAGATTACCAGGCTTACTCACGCTTTCAGAAGAACAATCACTAATTGAAATAGATGTACATGTATTCTTATCGATCTTATCGATCCATTCAGCGTTATCTCTTGGGAGAAGATTAATGTTTGTAATATTCAAATTCGTTGATGGATTCGGTTGACTAGATACATATTTAATTTCGTTCTCGTATTCTATAGAATTTTCTTGTAAAATTGAGATATCAACTGCTGAAGAATTTAGTCTATTTGATGCAGCTTGCTTTTCCTTTGGGTTTTTATTTTTGGATCCTTTAGGTCGACCTCGTTTTCTCGGTTCCACTTGCGTGATCGTTGACTTCTCATTGACAGGTTTTCTAGGTCTTCCTCGCTTACGCTCAGTTTGGCTGTCATTCGCAGAAATAAGGTCATCTTGGTTATTTATCATCTTTCCAGCTTCTCCAAAATAAAGTATTACGGCTTGGATAGTTTAGTTTAGATTCATTATGTTTTAAGGTAATTTTAAAACGTGTTTTTCGTTGTTTGTTTTGGTTCTTGGCGAGTGTTGCCTTTGTCAATAATATAGTTCAATGACCATCTTAATATGTTTAGATTTGTTTGTCAATTATTTTTCTCCTTTCTTTATTACAGATAACTTCTAAGACTTATGTGTGCTCTAGGCACTTTCAGAAGTCTGATTTTAGATTAACCTTTAATAGGAAACTTTTAAAATCGGAAGCAGTGCCTAGCATCTTTCCTTGGACAGCTCCTCCGCCACAACGTCGTCCAATTATTAAAGTTGACCTTCCAAAGCCTTCCTCTGACACTGTTACTCACAATACTGATTTCCATACATGTGAAAATGATGATCCAACTAGTGATAGGTAATTTTTGATATATTTTTTAATTAAAGTGTAAGCTTATCTATTTGTTGTTTTGAACAAGTTCAAGAAGACTTATTTTTACATGTCTTGTGATGTGTTGTTTTTATTTGTATCTTAAGCCATGCTGTAGAAGAAGAAGACCAAGTAAATCAGATAGATAAACTAGAACAGACAGTTAAAGAGAAAGAAGCTAAAATTAAAGAATTGGAGCAAAAGCTGGCAATGGAAAAATTTGGCATAGAAAGATTTGGTAAAGATAACAAAAGTATACAGCACTATACTGGATTTCCCAGTCATAAGTATTTCTATATTTTTTACAATTTTATCAAGCCATCTGCATCTAAAATGAGAAGTCCATATTATGTCCAGGCCTCAAATTATCTAAGTAGAGCAGGTAGACCAAGGACTCTAAAACTTATTGATGAATTGTTTATGTTTTTATGTAGGCTAAGGTGTGGTCTGACCGAGTATGACCTTAGTGTAAGATTTCATGCTTCACTTCCCACTATAAGTAGACTAATTATTGCCTGGGTCAACTTCTTATATTTTGTTTTGGGAAGCATTCCCATTTGGTTATCTAAGCAAGAAATTGAAAAAAGAAGGCCTGCATGCTTTAAAGACGAGTATGCCAATACCAAAGTCATTTTAGATTGCACTGAGATTAAAACTCAGTCACCTTCTTCCCTTGTATTAAAGTCACAGCTTTATTCCTCATATAAATCAACCAACACCTTCAAAGCCCTTGTGGGAATTGCCCCTCATGGAGCAGTTACATTTATATCTAGTTTATACACTGGTTCAATATCTGATGTTGCTATTACTAAATTAAGTGGTATTTTAGATTTGTTAGAGCCAGGAGATGATGTCATGGCTGATAAAGGTTTTACGATCAAAGCTGCTCTAGCTGAAAAACGTGTTACTCTAAACATCCCACCTTTTTTGAGTTCGAAAGGTCAGTTTAGTCCAACTGAAATAGAGGAGACAGAAGATATTGCTAAGCTTAGAGTGCATGTAGAAAGGGCCATTAAGAGAATTAGGGAGGATTCATTTTGGGCAAAAACTGTCCCACTTTCTATGGCAGGATCAGTAAATCAATTCTGGACTGTTTCATGTATTTTAAGTAACTTTAGGGGGCCCCTTATTGCATAGTTATGTGATTTACCTATCCCATGCCATATATGGGAAACAGTGTTGGAGAAAAATGCTGAAATAATGAAGTTAAATGATGATAAATTGCTTGTCCCAAACCATGAAATGGATTTGACCTCTTTGCTAGTAAATGGTACTAACAATACCATGTCTGCTTAGAACTAGTTCATAGGATTAGAACAAGCATAATACTGCATAATTTCAAAATAAAATTTATATCATTTGTTTAGAATAAAACTACATGTTTCACACAAATGTATTATGAAGAGTTGTATCCATATGCAATAATAAACTAAGTTTGAACTGTTCAAATTGAATCTTTGTCACTGTAATGTTTACATAGAAATTACATATAATTCAATGTTCTTTGTCCAGTGCCTTTTCCACAGATATGAACAATTTAATGTTTGGTTCTTCAGTCTAGATGTAGTATTCAAAGTAAAAGGCATCAGCCTTGTCTTTGACTGTTTGCCACATGTCAGCATCAAACTGGATTGTTTCCAAATGCTCATCATTGTTTGACCATATAAAAAAGTCACACCATTCCATGCCAGTGACAGCCAATTGCATGAGAACCTGGTAGTAGTATGCATGATTCCTCTTTAGACAAATCTGCCCTTGTTGATTCTGGACATAGTCAACTTCTAATACTGAGCTCTTCACAGTACATTTTATTTCCAAAAGACCAAAATAAGGGTTTTTTTGAGGGTCATAAACTATTCTATCAGGACTTGCAGCCAGCCAGGGACACCAAAAATTAACAACAATACCACAAGGCAAGACATTGACATTCCCTTGTTTGATATAATTGGCATATCTTTCAGCTGCAAGGGGCTCATTCACTGTTCCCAGTCTCATGGCTTCTGTCTGTACAGTTTTCTTCTTTAAATTCTCTACAAGTTTGACTGGATCAGCTCGTTGCCTGCTATATATTCTTCCTATCTTACTTGCAGTGATTCTGGTCCTTCTTAGTTTATGCCACAAAGGTGATGTGCTTTGTAGCCTTGTTTGTTTCTCAAATTTTATCAATGTTTGTAAAGAAAGTTTTACATCTTCAAATTTGATTAGCTTTTCTTCTGTCAGGACAGCATTGTAGTTGTTTTTCATGACATTTCTTACTGGTAAATCAGGGACATCATAGGGACTAACAATATTATAAATGTAGGTGGAAGAGAGCTTTTGCTGGTAGCTCACTGGTGAACCTTTGGGAAAATTTCCATATCTTGTAGCAATAGCTTGGTGTGGTAGGCATGACTCCTTTAGACCTGGTATGATCTGGCACTCAGGAATCTCCTCTTCGAGACTTTCTAGCAAAGCTTGTGTGGAAGGAAATTCCTCTCGGTTTACTGGCAGATAAAGTGTGCTCTTCACTGACTTGGGAGGAGAATCATCATCTGTCTTTGAATGGTATCCATGGACCACCAAACATTGCACTTCTGCTGGTTCAATTTGCTGGCCTCTGGGTTTATGCCAGGTTTGTGGAAGTGATGTTTTAGCTATATCTTCAGGGATTGCTTTAAGTCCCAGCATCTTGTACTTAGCTATCTGATACAAAAGACCACACACATGTCCACATCTTTCTCCACTTCCAATTGGACATGTACAGCTGGCACTTTTAATTGACACTGAGGGTGTTTTACTGATTGTTACCTAAAAGGTTCAATTAGAAAAATTACAACAATGCATTATTAGCTTTCATCGTATGGCAAATTAATTTACAAAGTTTAAGAGTGACTGTCTGTAACGATCAAGCAAAATTCAAAATCCGTGGCAAACTTCGAAAAATCGATTTCGCTCATACTTTCAAGTTAGTTAGGGTAATGTATCCTAAGAATCGCTGTATAGTTGGTTTGATCAAATAACGCTTTATTATGGAGAAAAATGGAATTTTTCAAACACTCCCGAAAACGCCGTTCGCGACAGTAAATTTTGACTCGACTTTCGCGGCTGCTGGACAAAAAAAAAGCAACACTGGGAATTAAAACAACCCATATTCTTGAAGAACAATCTATTGAGTACGATATGCGTGACTTTGGGATCAATTGTACAATTTTAAGATAACAAAATAATTTTATTCGCTAGACGTGTGTTTAGAGTATCAAAAAATAGGTCTTACAAACATATTCATTCTGAATGTGCTTAACCTCTCAGTCGCGTGAAACTTCGCTGGTTGATTATTCAGATGTTGGTCTTTCTAGTGATGTAAAGAAATCTTTGGGCAAATGATTGTGTGTCACGCAGTATGTCTTCAAACTTTGGTCAAATTACTCATTTCTGACCTCTGGCCGCTTTCTATAACAGACAAGATACTAGTGTTTATAAGTAAAATATAAACTCAAAAACAAGCCTAAAACACTTTTATAGCCTTAGATAATGTAGCTGTTTAAGAATTCTTACCTGGCAAACTCTGAAACCTGGATTTTTATGAATGGTTTTAGACACAACATCGATCTGGTTTCTTTCATTACCGACTCGAACTTGTCAACGGCCGAGTGCCACAGGGAGCCCAACCTTTCTTGTTGTGGTGCAAAACACAGGAAACCCAGATTGATTAAAAAATCGTTTTAATTTGTTTTAATGATGATGCAAACACACACAATAAAAAATTTCACAACTATTCCAGTAAAACTTACTGAATTACATGATAATCTATAATATGAATGACTAATAAAGTGGGGGAAAACCTGCAGTAGAACCTTACTAATCAGTGGTAACAGTTCTAAATTGATTTTAAAGAAGTTGAACCGTATACACTACATGCAATTTTTCTGTTCGGCATGTCATCATAAATGATCACCGGCCTCTAAGGTTCATAATTAGTACCGAACAAATGTATGTGACAGAGGCACCCACGACTGATTCGTCAAAAGAGGAATGTCAAAACCTAACCCTCGTGCACGTGTTCACAAAAGCAACCAGGATAGCTTGTTTGTGATAGCAGTTATAGTTGACGTCATTCTCCAGTTGAGACGTGCAATGTCAGACCTGAAATCCGTCAGCTTTAGACAAGATAACGTTGCCTGTTATCACAGCTCCGTAACCATACTTGGAGTTCAAAACCTCGCCAGGAAGCACAAAGTGAACGTCGCATGGATTTTTCAGGTCCTCAAGGAGGCAAAAGTCCTTGCGATCGCAAAGCTGCTGTACTGAAGAATCACATGCACACTTATCTAAACTCTGGAAATGACATCACGAGCGCAGTACAGATGAAAACCGCTATGGAATCACATGGTGGCGTACGTGGTCTAAGTGTAGCACTGTGTGGTTTATAGATTCCCGGGACATATCCCACAGAGAAATGGGAAGGCGTAAGCCTTGACAATGATGTTATCTTCAAAAAGCGTAACATTTTGGTCTGGAGAGCATACGGCGTTGGAAAAGGAAAAAAAATACCCAACACGAAATTTGAAACAACGAAGACATCGTCAGCTCTAGCCTTACCCACCCTTAGGAAGATGGAGTATTCTGATGACCAGGTTCTAGATTTCTGCGATGTCATACCTAGACAAAGTAGGACATATAAACCAAAGACCACTACAGATTCCCGCAAGGAAAACAGCGATACCGATGATGACACGCTGTTCACCTGTTCCGAAGAAGGATGCGTAAAAACTTTCCAAAGATTTTCATGTTCTGCATCTACTCCAATAAAATCGTGGGTGCCTCTGTCACATACATTTATTCGGTACTAATTATGAACCTTAGAGGCCGGTGATCATTTATGATGACATGCCGAGCAGAAAAATTACATGTAGTGTATACGGTTCAACTTCTTTAAAATCAATTTAGAACTGTTACCACTGATTAGTAAGGTTCTACTGCAGGTTTTCCCCCACTTTATTAGTCATTCATATTATAGATTATCATGTAATTCAGTAAGTTTTACTGGAATAGTTGTGAAATTTTTTATTGTGTGTGTTTGCATCATCATTAAAACAAATTAAAACGATTTTTTAATCAATCTGGGTTTCCTGTGTTTTGCACCACAACAAGAAAGGTTGGGCTCCCTGTGGCACTCGGCCGTTGACAAGTTCGAGTCGGTAATGAAAGAAACCAGATCGATGTTGTGTCTAAAACCATTCATAAAAATCCAGGTTTCAGAGTTTGCCAGGTAAGAATTCTTAAACAGCTACATTATCTAAGGCTATAAAAGTGTTTTAGGCTTGTTTTTGAGTTTATATTTTACTTATAAACACTAGTATCTTGTCTGTTATAGAAAGCGGCCAGAGGTCAGAAATGAGTAATTTGACCAAAGTTTGAAGACATACTGCGTGACACACAATCATTTGCCCAAAGATTTCTTTACATCACTAGAAAGACCAACATCTGAATAATCAACCAGCGAAGTTTCACGCGACTGAGAGGTTAAGCACATTCAGAATGAATATGTTTGTAAGACCTATTTTTTGATACTCTAAACACACGTCTAGCGAATAAAATTATTTTGTTATCTTAAAATTGTACAATTGATCCCAAAGTCACGCATATCGTACTCAATAGATTGTTCTTCAAGAATATGGGTTGTTTTAATTCCCAGTGTTGCTTTTTTTTTGTCCAGCAGCCGCGAAAGTCGAGTCAAAATTTACTGTCGCGAACGGCGTTTTCGGGAGTGTTTGAAAAATTCCATTTTTCTCCATAATAAAGCGTTATTTGATCAAACCAACTATACAGCGATTCTTAGGATACATTACCCTAACTAACTTGAAAGTATGAGCGAAATCGATTTTTCGAAGTTTGCCACGTTTTGCTCGATGGTTACAGACAGTCACTCTTAATTTACAAGCTAAACTTTATACATCAGCTTGCTATGCATAGTTTTGTCCTTTTTATCAAATTAAAGATAGATAAACATTAATTGCCAGTTCAATTTAGCTCACCGTTATATAGTAGGGATTTTCTCTTTTCTTTTGTGACTTGAAGCACCTAGCTTTACATGTAGTAGATGTTGGTTCTGAGGAGCATACTACAAATAAAAGGAAACAATTTTCATGTTCTGTTTTGTAATTCAAATATACCACGTTTCATGCATAATAGATATTCAAAATAGCTATTGGAAATCCTCTACTTTATTTACTTACCAGATAATCCAAAAATGAAACTTTCGCTGTAGTATTTGAAACCTTTAGTTATGTATTTTTTTCCTGACGATTTGCTATGACTTGAGATGTATTCCTCCACTAAACTAAAAGTAAAACTAGGGACTAAACCAAGGTCACGGTTAAAAAAATTGCTTGCCATTTCTATAACAGTATTCAAGGAATCTATAAAACTAAAAATATTTGTGACAAAAAATAGTACTGTAGAAAAAACGGCCACTTCACTGAAAGGACTGTAAAAATGGCCGCCATCTTGAATCTCTGAAGCGGGAATAGCCTCGTTTTCATGCTGCTCATTAAATATGCGCATAAATATTAAGAAGGGTGAATTAAAAACAGTGAATGATGCCACGGGTCGCCGGTCACAGCATGCATCTAATTAACGTACTTCTCATGTGCCATTTCGGTGTCAGCTTCTATGTTCTATGTTTCTGAACCCGACAACGATTCTTCAATTGAGTGTAAACAATATGAGCGGGAGATCTGTAAATCAGGACGAATTCTGTATCAGTGTTTACAAATGCCTTCACGGTAGTAGTTTTGTATTGTTCTAAGGTCATTAAAGTTTCATGCTTTTTAAGTATAATAAATTAGTCTTGAATTTACGCCATCTCATTGAAGCTTGACCCAATATGTTTGCATGAGCACCTACCAAATTTGGATCTCTCGTACCTTAAGAGAGATTGATTCCGATTTTATAGGCACTGGGACAAATATGCTACATATAGACTAAACTACAATTTAATATCTTTCTCGAGGAGATCGATGGGATCTCATATCGAGCGGTAAAGACGTCACACCTGTTTTAACTCTGAGTCGAATTTTTTAATTAGCACTCAACCGCATTATCTAGCAAAATGATTTATGCTGCTAATACCTTGAGTGTTTGTCTTCCTATGGGCGCAGTTTCAATAAAATCTGTAAGACAAATTAGGAGATATTTGGGGATATTTGAAAACTAAACAATGCATTGTAGCCAAAATTGCTACTTCTGGGATACAGTATCTATTTTTTTAAAAATTAAAAAAAAAAAAAAAACACCGCTAATTCTGTTGTTATATGTCCCTAATACTTTATTGAAGGTTTAGAAGATATTCTAGTAACGCGATCTCGCCAAAACGGAAAATATATGATTCAAGACGAAAACGTAATGTTTACTTTTCTCACGGTTTTATTTATGCTTCTGCTTGTGCTTATGCTGCCTTATGTCATAGTGAGGACGTGTTCTTATGTCATAGTGAAAACCACGCTTTACGGGCACTTTCACGAAAAGCACGATCATGCCAAAACTTGTGGATTTTTTGTCTTGGATTTTTTTCAGAACTACAACAGATCAATGCACCACATTTTTCCTGAATTTTGTAATCATTGATAACTTCTAAGGCTGCCTAAAATAAATGCAAAATTAAGTAAATATAGAGACGAGGTCATAGTTTTCAACGATTCGGTGCTTTGGAATATCTTTTGTTTCATTTATAGCACAACATCGAATCCTTTGTACCACATGCATGCATTGACCGCGCTTGGCTGCCCTCCGAAATCTTCCCGAAGTATGGCGAGGGGTAATTTTCTCTGCAAAGTGTCTCGCAATAAATTTTTTTTTCAGTAGCAGAGCCCAGAAAATAGGGGTTTCGTTCGACCCACAGGTTAGAAAAGCTTTGTTACCGGCTTTTGATAACAAAAACAATCTCTTGGATTCGTGCCAGAACATCATTTGCTCTTCTGCGTTCTGCCCTTGTATGTTTTGAAAGGCTCAAGAGTAGTATAGGGCATACCAGTCCTGATTCACCCAGCCTAACCCAATGATTCCTTGAGTTAATCAAATTCGCGTAGTAGTTAAATTCCGAAAATGCAGTAATTGCTATGTCACCCAAATCCAATCTAAACAAATATGTAAGGTATATGCATGAATGTAAGGATTTTGTTTACGACTTTTGCATAATTTGCCTGAGACCTAAAGTTAATATACCCAAGCCCAAAGGGTTCTGGTGTTGTGGTAAGAAGATGCAGATAGAAGAAGATACCTCCGCGCAGTGCTACGAGTGTGGCAAGAACATTCGCAATGCTGTGCCTTGTGCTACCAGAGAGCAGTATTACTCAAACGGAGGTCGTAAGAAGACTCCATACAAGCGCATCAAATACTTTAGGGACTGGATGAGTCACATACGAGGTCATAGGCCTGTATACTTAGGTGTAGAAGAAAAGGAGAGAATTACGGGCCTCCTAGAAGAACCAACCCCGCAAAGCCTGAGGAAAGCCCTGAAGAAGTTGAAATTAGCGAAATATTATAAAAGTATTTCCTACATTCTATCAGAAATTACCGGGAAGCCCATACCCGAGCCCACAGACGTAATGCGAGCCGAGTGGATGTTTTGTCGACTGGATAAGGACATCCCATATTATCCTGACGTTATTTATGAGATATTCCGTGAGATAGACCCCGACCACCCCCTGTTAGAGTGGATTCCGAGAAGATGAGATATGTTATAAGAGTGTATTTTTTTCCCTTTTTTCGGCAACCATTTTCGGCTACCTTTTTCCATCCCGCACGGGTATTCCTCGTAGACACATTTTTGTACAACCCTTTTTTTTTTTTTTTGTGCCCACTGAGCCAGAAAGGGCCCCCAGGAATGTCCGTGGGATAGCAAGGGCCCCGAAACAGGGCGCTTCTACTATGCAGGAACGATCGTAGCCAAAAACCTTCTTTCCCCTTCTACTACCTACGTCGCGGTAGCTGCGCCAAAGTTGCTACGTAACCCGGTATGCGAACTCCCTGCAAAGTCTTTTGCGCTCTATAGAGACCTTCCAAGATCTCCAAAAGTATTTGTGTCGTTCTTTGTTTTCCCAGTATGTATGCGACTATACCCGTAGCTATGTAGAGATACATCTATATACCTATGGATCCATAGTGTTTGTCCATGGAATACCCATGCCCAAACCCGTATTCGTAGATATATATGGCAACACCCAAAATACTATCCGAGGAAGAAATCGCAGGATTGTTGGAAGATCGAAAGAACGGTATGGGGCTGCAAAAGGTAGCCAAAAAGTACGGTATAGGAATACCAAAGATACGCAGGATAGAGCGAGAGAACGGCGTGGAGGTAGCGATTCCCGAAACACCACCTACTACCGACCTGCAGAAACATTTCCTAGAAGTGCAGGATTCCTTTGCTATAGTCCTGGACGATCTCCAAAAAGCTAGGGAAGAACTACGGGCTGCGAAGGAGGAATTGCTAGCCAAAATGGAACAAAAAGAGGAACCCGAAGAGGATTCCTTCGAAGAAATAGAGAACGAAGTAGAGGAAGTATCCACAAAAATAGACTGGCAAATAGCTAGCAATGTGCTATTTGCGCTAGTGGGCGTGGCTGCCGTCGTTTGGGCACACAGCAAGCCGCCCAAAGTAGTCTACTACAGTCATCCAGCGGAGCCGCAGAGAAATTCTAGGATTCCGGAGATGGAGTAGAGACGTGCACCAGTCTGTCTTTCTTCTTTGCCTTGGTAGTCTTTTCCCTACCTATTTTGCAGTATAGCGGTGGTGGAGACGTCAAGTCTATTTTCTGCTCCTCCAGAAAGTGTCCCCAGACCGGAGTAGTGGCGTGCCCCACCGTACAGCCCTCCAATACGCATTCCGAGCATTTTTCGGAGAGGAATAGGATTGTCCTTTCTTTTTTTCTGTACGTGGTTTTGGCGTATCTCCAGCATTGGTACTCTCCTTCCTGCATGTGCAGCGCCTGCACGCATTCTTTGTTGGGTGGCGCCGGCACTTCCAGTAGTCTTTCTGGATTTTTGGGATGTTCTATTTCCCTAGCCAATTCGTAGTACGTATCCAAACCAGGTCCTTCGGGCACGAAGACAGTCGCTACGTTGTTTCCCCACTCCACCAATATTTCTTCTCCAGGTATGGCAGTGCATATGTTGCCGTTGGCTTCGAACTTCCCGACCGCAAATGCATCCAGCAACGCATCCACAGCCCATGCTACAGCAGTTTCTTTTGCCCCCCTGCGCAAAGCTACTCGGTGCCCTTTGGCAGGCCAAGCGGCATCTACGTTTTTGGGTACTGCGTATCCTAGTATTTTGTAGTCCCCTGCGGGTATTTCTTGCATTCGATGTATTTTGCGAGGCACGGAATCCTCTAGAAAGCGCTTGGCTACGTCCTCTCCAAAGAACAATTTGCGTAGATTGTTTGTTCTTCTGGACATTCTATCCAATGTTTTCCTGTACTTCTCCAACTCTTTCTCTATTTTCTTCCTGTCCTCTTCTTTTTGCCGCAGGATGGACTGCTTTTGTTCTGACAGTTCTGCGTGGTATCTTCTTGTGGCTTCTACCCACTCGTCTCCTTCCAAGTCGCCCCGTATGTCTTCCAATCGCTGCTGTCGTTTTCTTTTGGATAGGAAGGATATTCTGCGGTCCGTAGGTACTTCCAGTATTCCGAAGAGACTCTTTTCCACGCCTATCTTTTGTGCCTTCTTGGTGCGCCAAACCCACTCCACGTGTTCCGTAGTTGGGAGAAAGTCTGCGATAGTAGGAGGATCTTTGTGCACTCTGGTGGGTTTGTTGGACTCCGCCAATACCGTGGGGGAATCTTTGGTGTAGCATCGAAGTGGAGCTATCTCCACAGGGTCCAATCCTCGCACATCTATGCGGAATATGGGGCATTTGCGCAGGCAAAACTCTGCAATGGTCCAAAGTACGCATTGTTCCCATCTTTCGTTGCCTCGTACGCGTATGCCAGCTATGCGCCCCGTTGTTGCGTGGCAGTACCAAGCTAGGAAGATTTCTTTTGTTTCCTCGCAGCAAATACACAAACATCTATCCAAGCGCCAACCACATATTTTTTGGGGGTTGTACTACGAATATGTCTGCTAGGGGCTCTATGGTTTCCGCGATGGCATTTGTGTTTTCTTTGGAGAAATCCCTGCCGTAGATGGATATTTCCACTCTGCTGCATCCTCTTTTCTGCACATCTGGGTGCAGGAATGTTCTACGCAGGTGGTCGTTCGGACAATCCACGTACTCTGCCAACTTTGCGCCTACTGGATTCTGCACTTCTCCGGCTTCGAAGTTGGATACTATCTTGTTGTATATTTTCGTCCTTTTGCCGTCTTCCATCCAAGTACAAACGTGGCTGCCTACTTGGTGTGTATTGTCTAGAATGGTACCTTTGCGTCCCCCCAGTTCTCCCTGGTGTTCGTAGCCCAGCTGCAACAATCTGCGCACCAAAGCTTTTCTATCCAAAGTACCGGAGAAATCCTGTGTGTAGTCCACGGAATAGATACCATATCCGTGCGCATCTAGCAAAGTAGCAAACTTGGGTATCTCTTCCTCTACGGTTTCTATGGACAATTCCGAGGTGTCTACTTTGGCTACAAATACCGCTGCGGGTTCTCCGTGTAAGCTGGACCACTTGGCTGCCATGTGGGAGACGCGGTCTACTATGTTTCCCTGCCTGCAACTGTGTACTATTTGGACATGTAGGAACGTACCAAATGCCTCCTGGGTCGCAGTGGATATTTTGGATACCAGCGTTTTTGCGTTTCTGCATATGCGTCCATACATGTCGTTCTCTGCGACAAACCCGTATGCGAACACATCGTCTACGAACGGTGGTAGCCCGGATAGCGGCTGCAGGCTGGTAGTACCTTCGTTCCCGCGCAAATAGTCGCACTTGGATATGTCTGGCAGTAGATTTCCATCGTATGCATTGTCCAACAGCAAATGTGCTAGCACCCTATTCTTCGCACGTATGCCCATCTCTTGCAATGTTGCCGAAATACTCTTTTGCTCTTCCATCTATATATAGGGCGTCGAAGGTTTTTGGCTACTAGTAGAAGGGGAACGAATCGTTACCCTTAGCCCACCAACCTTTTCCGAGAGCGGTGTTTCGCACCACGGACATTCCTGGGGGCCCTTTCTGGCTCAGTGGGCACAACAAAAAAAAACGATTGTACAAAAATGTGTCTACGAGGAATACCCGTGCGGGATGGAAAAAGGTAGCCGAAAATGGTTGCCGAAAAAAGGGAAAAAAATACACTCTTATAAACTTTAGGTCTCAGGCAAATTATGCAAAAGTCGTAAACAAAATCCTTACATTCATGCATATACCTTACATATTTGTTTAGATTGGATTTGGGTGACATAGCAATTACTGCATTTTCGGAATTTAACTACTACGCGAATTTGATTAACTCGAGGAATCATTGGGTTAGGCTGGGTGAATCAGGACTGGTATGCCCTATACTACTCTCAAGAACAAAAAGGCGAACCCCTTATGATGTTCATAACTGTGATATTGACATTGACACTGTCCAAGGAGCCATTAAGTCTTCTACTTAGATGAACTTTTATCTATATTAATCAATTAATTGTGTTGTTAGTATCGTATACAATAGGTGTTTCTTTACAAATTATACATATATATATGGTCTGTTAGTCAGCAGTGAAGAAACAATATGTGAAACGGTGTGTGCGCCGAAACATGTTCTAGAAAGAAAGAAACTTGTTCTTTTTCAATTAGGTGTATATATTCATGGTTTTTAATATACTGAGTCTAAATTATTATTATTACTATTAATTTAAATAAATAAATAAATATATATATATACTTAATCCTTAATCTGAATCAACCTTAACATGTTAATGTATTTTTAGTTGTAAATTAGATATTATTATTATAACTGTCAATCAAGATTATTATCATTATCATTATCTTAATTAGAGTGCAAATAATATACCCTTGAAATAGATAGCTAGCTTACTAATTACTAACATTTGGTTGCCTAAGTCTAATTAGTTAAAATAGGCGAGCCGTGACTGGTAAACTAGTGCAAGTGTGCTACTCAAGGGCGCGCATTTTTAAATACTTTTAAACACACTTACAAAAACTTAAAAAATATTTTGTTGTACAGGCTTTTCCTTCGTATAATTTGACATGTTCGTATTTTCGTATCTATTCATTTGCGTATTGAGTTGTCACTCTAGTAAATGCGCGTGCCCTTGTCATGCCTCACTGAATTCCTATGTCTTGTCTAATTAAGCGCTAACTATTTCCTATTTCATCCTAACTAATTTCACGGGTATATTATTTACACTCTATTATGATCATCTTTATTAATATTATTATTATTATTATAATCATCATTATAATCATCATTTTTATCATCATCATTATTATCATCATCATCATTATTATTATCATTATTATTATTATTATCCAGTACTAAAAAACTGTTGTTGTTGATGATGTTTTTGTTGTTGTGGTTGCAGTAGTCGTTGTTGTCATAGTTGTCATCGTTGTCATTGTGGTTGTACTAGCAGGACAAATAATTTACTCAAAAACACATGTACAAGGCTTTAAAGTAAAACAGAAAGCAAAATAGAAAGTAGCATAGAGCAGAAGGTTTGCTGATGATAGCAGCATGTTTGGTGACATGGATGGAGTAGGTGGTCTAGGTGGAACGAGGCGGACCCGACAACTGTAGATAAAAAACACAAATATAATCACAAAAGTGATAAAAATTCAACGTGGTGTCATAGATATTTTAAAACATTTTTGGCCGTTTCTTAGACTTCTTAAAATATTCTGGAGCCTAAAAACTGGGTTGGTTTAACATCCTAGTGCATTCTGAGACTGTCTTAAGGACAAAATAGACACTATCTTGGTAATTTGTCCCTTGAAATAGCCCACAACGCAATGCATGGTCAATTCTACTCAGATTTTTCTCTACATCGAATTGGTTAAAAGTCTGATTAAAAATTAATAGTTAAAAATAATTAATATGATTACCTTTGTGTATCAGGTGGATCTAGAAAGAGGAAAAGTGTACTTTAGATGAAAATCATGAAATTAAAAAAATGTAAAAAGATATATATAATGTGTCAAGGTCATTTATTTGTTGTCAAACAGGCAAGGAGTGAATGCTCCGTTTTTTGAGCCAAAAGGGTCATGAATTTAGAGTGTTAGGTTTGGTGGAGGAAGAAAATCCCCCCCGGGGGGGGGGGGGGGGGGGGGTACTCCGCCAGAATTTGGGTAGGGATGTTCCGCTGGGATTCTGAAAGGGGTACCTGTTTATGATAAAAAAAACTCAAATTTGTGGACCCTGTTTATGACAAAAGATATAATAATTGCACTGAGTTCCCGTTTCAATTATCATGTCAGCTCGCGTATCGTTTTTTTACGAACATAATAATTAGTTTCAGTCAATACGAAAGTAGAATCTCTGAATATGACAGGAAACTCAGGAAGAACTTGGAACTTGAGTGAAATTGCATACCCTGTTTATGATAAGCTCGAAAAACCATACCCTGTTCAGCGGATCATCCCCGTATAGTCCATATATGGGAAAACCCCTCCCCCCCCCCCCTCCCCCCCCCCCCCCCCCCCCCCCGGGGGAAAATCCTGGGAACCCAGACAAATCTCTCAAATCAAGGCAGACGTTGAGTCTGGAAATCAAGCTCTATATCTCAGAGGTGAGAGGTGAGTGTACTATTTCTTTACCCCTATATACCCTCTAATTCTCTAATACCTGACCTGTATGATATCTGAAAAGCAATAAAACTAGTAGTTACTGTGCCTATATTTGCCTGTAATTCCTTATCCATTAAGAAAGAACTTAAAACTTGGCTCTTCCAGACAGCTTACAATTAATTTATTATTGTTTATATTTATTATTATTATTTAATCTATTATTTATTACCTTTCATCGATTTAATACTTTTTTGTAATTTAAGTTTCAAATAATTTTTTGATGCAATTTGTACATTTATCCATATAGATTTGTTTTGAATGTTTTAATTATATTTTGTTTATTTTTGATCTTGTAAATAATTTATCTATTTTTATATTTCTTACAAAGCGTTGTTGAATCATGTTAGAATTGACGTTATATAAAATAACGGTATCATTATTATTATTATTATTATTACTATTATTATTATTATGGTCATTAAGGAACCGTTCAATACGTTTGGGGGGGGGGGGGGGGGGGCGTGTATAGTTGAGAAAATAGGGAGAGATATTCATGAGCCTACTAATGAGAGGTTGATGGAAGAAAAATGATTTCTCTAAATTTTTTCACCCATAAACATCCCCTCCCCTCCCACTCTGATAAATAATGAACATCTCCAATGAAATGACTTGGAGTTACATACAGTAGTAACCCTTTGACAGCTGAAGGCACACTACTACCCCTCCCCCTTTGATTCCCTTGTCAATAACTACTATATACCTGACTTGTATGATATCATCCCAGCAGTGAACCCAGTCGCTGTGTGGCTGTCCGCATCATTAATGAAATTGACAGCAATTTTTCTGTAGATATCAGGAACAATTACTCTGAATATTTTTCTCTTATCCACATCGTTCATTAGAGAACAAATCCTTTTATTGACGATTTCAAAAGGACCGGAAACAAACTTTCTGGATGCTAGAAACAAAACAAAACAAAAGGAAAAACTGTTATTAGACCTCGTTTCCTTGGGTGCATGTTTTCCCATATTCAGACCATGTGTCATTTCCCTATTGCCATGTGCCATATTCTTGTCTTCTCATCTCATGTGCGACAATTTAAATCAACAGACAGACAGACAGACAGACATATGGACAGACAGACAGACGGACAAACAGACAGACAGACAGACAGGCAAACGGACAGACAGACAGACAGGCAGACGGAGAGACAGACAGACAGACAGACATAAAGACAGACAGACAGATGGACTTACAGACAGACAGATGGACAGACAGACAGATGGACAGACAGACAGATGGACAGACAGACAGATGGACAGACAGACAGATGGACAGACAGACAGATGGACAGACAGACAGATGGACAGACAGACAGATGGACAGACAGACAGATGGACAGACAGACAGATGGACAGACAGACAGAAAGATGGACAGACAGACATATTTGTGAACAGAAGACAAACAGACAAACAGATGATAGACAGGTATTTGGGTCGCTGGACAAAAAGACAGACAGGCAAGTGGACAGACAGACAGGCAAGTGGACAGACAGACAGGCAAGTGGACAGACAGACAGGCAAGTGGACAAACAGACATGCAAGTGACAGACAGACAGGCAAGTGGACAGACAGACAGACATACAAACACTGTTGATCTGGTGCTTTTCCCTAGTGGTTTCCTCATACCTTTGATCATAACCCTATCATCTTTTTCTTCATTTGGATCACAAAAAAACTGTCCTCTCAATCTCAAAGTCCATGAATTGAATGATGATGCTATAGTTGACAGGATTTTCAAAATTCCATGAACAACTGGTCTTGGTTGGGTAGTTATTAGGCCACAGAGGAGTAAAAATATTGGATACACTACTGTTGTGTTGGTTACTACAAGAAAAAGCACAGCAATGTGTTAGAAATGTGAGATGCCGTAAAGATGCTGTATCATAATTTTATCATTATATTTGTTAATTGCTTGTGATAAGTGAAGATATGATGATCTGATGTTGGATTTGCTTAGGATAAATGATAATAATGATTATAATTATAATGGTGGTGGTGGTTTTTGAATTATGTCAATGATGATGATCGTGTACCTGATGCTGATTGGAATGAAAATGGTGTTGATGAATATAATATTTGACTCTAAAGTACAACAGAGGTTGATCCCAGCTGAGTGACAAACCCAGTGGACAAAATCCCCAGCCCTGGCACAGCTACTAATCAATACCAAACTGGAGTATACTATAAGTTATCAGTAGCTCAGCTGATAGCAAATGTTTTAGTCTGTCAAAATAATTATGGCCAATGTGCAAAATTTGGGTTAGAGTTGCCTGACACTAGGCAAGTTGAGTTTAGAGGGGGCTAATTGAGTTTAGGGGGTGGGCTAATTGAGTTTAGGGGGGAATAATTGAGTTTAGGGGGGGCTAATTGAGTTTAGGGGGGCTAATTGAGTTTGGGGGGGCTAATTGAGTTTAGGGGGGGGTAATTGAGTTTAGGGGGGCTAATTGAGTTTGGGGGGGCTAATTGAGTTTAGGGGGGGCTAATTGAGTTTAGGGGAGGCTAATTGACTTTGGGGGGGCTAATTGAGTTTAGGGGGGCTAATTGAGTTTAGGGGGGGTTAATTGAGTTTAGGGGGGTAATTGAGTTTCTTCCGTCAACACAACGGAAAACAATAAAAAAAAAAGCATTTAATTCTTCAGTTTTGTTTTGTTTTGTTTTTTTCTGCTGAAGGGGGGACTTCAGCCCCCTTTGTCCCCCCTGGATCAGCCCTTGCTAGGGCCAGCAGTAAAACAGTTAAACACTGCTGAGCTGGTCAACACTTGTCATTAGCAAAGTAAATTAATTACTACATCATGAAATCTTAATATTTACAAAACAATATTACACATGGTAAAAAAAATTGTTTGATTGAAGTGACATGTATACCTTATCGCTGTGCAAGTATCCTTGTTACTGACTGGCTGGTTTTTGAGATCTGATGAGTATTCAGCAACAAACCCTTGAGCGGCATATTTAACATCAGATTTGAAGGTTAGAGTCATACACTCATCAATGGAGTAGAAATCAAAAGGTAATGGAGTGATGAGGCCACAAGAGCAGTACTTTCCAATGGATCTTATATTTTGACACCTAGGTGTAAAAAAAAAAAAACAACAAGAAATGATATAATTTAAAGATGAATGTAGCTGAGTAGTGCACTTGACCTCAAGCTGGATTCTTGAGCTCCACATCACTTTAATTTATTATTTCTTTTTCATTCAGCCTTGTTTTTTTTCATATTTCATTTGCAGGCAGCTGGTGCTGCACAATAGGACACAGGGTTCCCATTAAGGTACTCGGCACCAATTTCCAACCCCCTTAAATTCTCTGTACCAATCCCACATAATCAACTAGTATGGTTTTGTTCATGTTCTCAGCAGTTCTTTTAGGTACTCCCCACCTCGTCCCACATCCTCCCCCCCTGAGTCAGGATGAGGTAGTGAGGAGATAGGAGATGGGATTTTCATTTTATATGGCTCCATGCAACAAGACATTCTTTTCTCAATATTTTGGGAGTGAGCATTGCGTGACAACACTAATAGCGGCTGCGTGGGAGACTTCCTTTTTCAGATGACCAGGTTAATGGCGGTCCTATCTCCAGTTTGGGACGTAAAAGAACCACTGAGGACGTAACAAACCCTGGCGGTGACCACCGTCAGTGCCAGCAATGAGGTCAGCCTGGTATAGTGTTCCAAAACTTTACTAGTGAATGAGACGTCCTCACAATTTAATACCCACATTAGTAACCACAGCTAGTATAACAATGGAATGTTGCCGTGTGCTGGATGGATATCAAAACAAAGGGTAAATTACATGCACGCATTCACTGAAAAAAACCCCAATGAATTTCGTACAATGTTTGTTGTCACCTATGGCTGCGTTCATAATTTATGGCAAATGGGGGGAACAGGTGAAAATTTGGAATGTCCAAAAAAAAAATCTTAATTACCCCCCCCCCCCCTAGAGTCTTGCCAAAAAATATGATCCCCCCTAAGAAAGGCTTGTAGCTTCTTCCAAAAATTGTGCATCCCCCATTTTTCTGAGTTTGCCCATCCCCCCTTTTTTCTACCAAAATTTTCGCGATCCCCCCTCAATTCTACCTGCCCCCCTCTGCCATACATTATGAACGTAGCCTATTGTTTTATCTTGAACGAACTTCAAACATAGTGTTATTAAAAGCAAAATATTGCAATTTTACCCCCCAAAAAATCTTTAAATTTCACTTACCCTAAAGATATTTCCACATAATCTTCAGAACAATTCGGCATGGAACCCAAAATACTAAAATTTTTGAACGACAGCATTGCTCTTCTTCCACTGGGAACTTGTATTCTGTATTCCATTGAAAAATTATTCGGATAAAAACCATTGCTTTCTTTCTCCGAGGAGAACCTTCCACTGATACCATTAAATGTTTTTATAGACGAATGAGCTCCTTCAAGGAGAGAGCAAACGAGAAAGAAGTACAATATGTTGAAGAACAATATCGACATTTTGAAATTGTTTCAGCAAACTTCAGTCTTGTAATGATTTCTGTCCAAAAAAATACGAAAATAAGACCTTCGCTTAAAATTTTGAAGCGAGGAGATTGTTAAGTATTAAATTTAGGTGTTGAGTTTGGAAAATAGTTAAAATTCAGCGTAGAAATGACTAAATAGCTGGAACTTTCAGACATGATGTTTTGAAAAAAACCACAAACCGTGAAAAAAAAGCCCGCGAGGGTTAAAAGGTCAAACCACAGGGTACCCACTCGGACAAAATGAAACAAAATCTTCGAATTATCCTCATTATTATTTAATTTAAATTGAATAATCTGGAACAATCTTATTAATATTAAAACCAGAAGTTGAAAATATAAGATTTAAAGATATTGATGCTTTATTGTTAGGTTGTTGATAAGTCGTTAGCATCTGTTATATGACTGAGTAGAAAATGGTTTTCAAATGACGCTCCGAGGTCTGAGGTTTTTAGACGGTTTGTCATCCTAAAAAAACTATGGCTATTTTTTTCCCTTCATTATCCAATTTTGTTAGAAAACTATTTATAAGGGCTACTTTATTCGTCGTTATTGTTTCCATCAAAGCCTAGCAACTTCAGCAATACGAAGAAAATTTCATTGAAAGCCGTTTCAGCTGAGCAGAGGGGTATGGAAAGGTGCCCCAATTATAATCGAAAGCCAGCATCAGCAGGCCTCGTGGCAATTTTTATGATTTGAACATTTTTCGGTGCTTTCATTGAACACAGCTGGAGCCAGAATGCGCAAGTCTTGTGGTAATATTCTTATTTACACCACATGATTACGTAATTCAATATACGAGAACCTTTTCAGTCCTTTGTCTTACTATTCTTTCATTCTTCCTAAACCGCATACCCAGGAGCGTATCTAGAAGAGGACAGACAGACAGACAGACAGACTTTTTTATTCGGTATCGAGTATTAGAATATACATAGACATTTTACCCGAATAAACGTATGAAGGGACACTAGAGCACCCCTGACCCCCCCCCCCTCCCCCCACAAACACACACTTTCCAGCTTGAAAAGTCTATAGTTGGTTTATATCAAAAGGGGCGTCTTCTACATTTTTTGCCCTCTCACATCTTGTAGCTTGGAATTAGTGGGTTATAGTAATAGGTGCAAAAGTGAAATAGGTGTAAAAGGTGCATCTTCTTGAATTTGTGACCCCCACTACTCAAAATCCTAGATACACCCGCATACCCTGTTATCAGAGGCCTACTCTTTCGTCGTTCTTTATTGAGTCGTTTCGCTTTTCTCTCTTCCATAAGTCGGTCCTAGTTCGCTCTCCGTCGATTTTTTTTTTTTGTTTGTCCAACAAAGAAATAAAGGAGCGAAAACTACGACTTATGGAATCAGTCTAGCTTTTCTCTAGAATAGCAAAAAATGCAGTAAAACGAAAAGACAAAGCGATTTTAAAGTGAGACAAAGCGCTCCATTTTTGCTCTCAGATATAATTAGTCCAGTCCCAGACCCGTTGTTAGCCCGCTCCGTTGAACGGTTGGTCCCGCGACTAGCCATTCCACGGGGCGGGCTATAAACGGGTCTGGGACTGGACTACGATATAATACCATAGGCCTCATCAAATCTTCTTTATACGCATTTTCGATGGATGACAAAGCTCAGCGATTGCCTTAGTGTAGAAGCAAGGCTAAAACTCCTCGAAAAGTAAGCGTTTTCAAACAAAAAAAACTATTAGCGTAGACGGTACCTTAGGATCGACATTCTCATGGCTTTACATACAAATAACAAACAAAATATAAAACAAATACAAAGCACTAACAAAAAATAATTACTTAATATCATGCTTTAATTGTCTGGAATTAAAAATATATAAATCTTTTTATCAATATTTTACAATTTTATATACAATAATGATAATAAAATTATGATTTCGAATCTTAAATTGTTTTAATAGTCAGAAATGCATCTATTATGATATTACTAGTAAATAAGCCTGAAGCGAGATGACGTTTTACCCCCGTCTCTAGACCATAATCCTTTTCACACTGCTTTTGTTCTTTAATTATGACTATTGTACCTGTATTCTCTAAGGAATCAAAAATTTTAATATGAAAGAATTTTAAAAACTATTATGGTATAGAGTCGGGGGTAAAACGTCATCTCGCTTCAGGCTTATTGCGAAATTATTGCGAAGCCCACACTAACAAATTTCCTTTTAATCAAGGACGTTCCTTCATGTGGGAACATTTGAAGGTATTCTTTTTTAATACTATCTATAAAGCGTTTACACGTGACGTCACTGACAGCGGCCACGTTGGGGTACCAAAACAATACATTCCCTATTTTCCGGGAATTGAACTTTATTTTTTTATGCAAAAACTGTGCAGACAGTTTCTATTGTTTGGTACACCAATATGACTGCCTTGTCACGTGAATTAAAACGCTCTATAGAGGCTTTGCACCATCACGTGACTGCGCCAATAATATAGGTTGAGCTGCCTGTGGTTAGATGGCAGAAAAATTAAAATCCCTTTGCTTGCGGGAATTGAATTCTTTCTCATGTAAAACGATTGTATTCAGTTCCTGCCATCTAGCATAGCTGCCGTCACATGATGGCGCAGAGTCTCTATATTTCTATTTTTGTAGTACTTCGTGCATTACTACCTGAAGCAAAGATCTAACAGTGGTCTTAGCTTGGAGCGCGAGTGTCCAAATAGACCTCGGATCGGGCGTAATGTTTTCCCATTTCAGACCACGTGGCATTTCCTAGAGTATCATTTCTTTAACGGTTGCACTCGGTTGCACATGAGAAGAACATGAATATGGATACAACTCAAACAAAGAATCCTATTCTCAAGAGAATGACACGTGGTCTGAAATGGGACAACATTACGACCGACCCGAGGTCTATGCGAACTAGTTCTAGTTTTAAGGGTACATTATAGAAAATATCAAAACAAAAAGAATCTAGTGTGGCCGCGACCACCATGTGAATGGCCGGCTATGAGGTTGAAAGTCAATATCGCGGTCTAAGCATGCGCAGTGCTTAAAACACATGTTTGAGCATGCGCATTAACAACCATGCAAACACAGCGGCTCAAATATAAATCTCGTTCCCAGTTTTCTTATTTCTTTCCGCGCATGCCAGACGAAATAATGCGTTGTAAGAAATAATGACTAAGGAAAATTGATTGCTTAAATATTTGGAAGGAGGTAATCAAAAATGATAATTTATATTAATAATAAAAATCAATTAAAATCGTGATTTTGTGAATATTTTTCAGTCATAATATTTTCCCTACTCTGTTGTTCAGGGTTAGCCGACATTTTGGGTAAAATATTAACGCGTGTTTCATTATAATATAGTTAGGATAGCACATGCGCGCTGATTGTTCGAAAACTGTGCTTTATTAGTGAACGGAGCACAGTGCTGATGCCATCCGTGAGCGCGAAGTGATGCTAGATCCTGCTAGATCCTTTATTTTTGCGTAAATAATTTTGATACCGAAATGAAATTAGTAACTAAAAAATAAAACAATAAAATCAGCTTTTTCCATGCTCCGTCCAGTACTAATGTTAAGTAAAGGTCCATAAAACGAAAGTGTTTGTATTGTAGAATTTGTCAATATTTACTTCAATGTAAGTATTTGCACAGGTAGCCCAAGCTTGGTTTCTGTGGTGACATGTTATAAAGAAATGTATTGGAATTCTTCAAAAATTTCAATAAAATCATTGAAACGTGAAGTAAATCCTCGAAATTTTACCCGATCATTGAGAAATAGCACTTCTTTCGCTCTGCGTGGTTATTTTTTAATTTAGCCCATTTTAAGGATTTTTCAAAAAATAACCACACAGAGCGAAAGAAGTGCTATTTCTCAATGATCGGGTAAAATTTCGAGGCTTTATTTCACGTTTCAATGATTTTATTGAAATTTTTGATTTTTGGGCTGCCTGTGGTATTTGTGAATATTTTGACCCTCAGAATGAGGCTAACCCTAAGTAAACGAGTCCGCAATCAAAGAACACAGCGGTATATCATGCGAATTTTACATATTTATGTAAATTCTGTCTAATCCCTACCTTTT
Organism: Actinia equina; assembly: GCA_011057435.1. Taxonomy (NCBI): domain Eukaryota; kingdom Metazoa; phylum Cnidaria; class Anthozoa; order Actiniaria; family Actiniidae; genus Actinia; species Actinia equina. The sequence goes on along the minus strand of WHPX01000697.1, from coordinate 188,993 downwards.
GAAGCCCTTGCTTTACACAATGCATGCATTCAATATAAAATAGAAGTTCAATTCATAGTAAAACGTATTCTTCAGTAGCCGGACTTCGACTCAACATTTTGTGGTCATGATCAGTTTCTGGTGGATATTTGTGATCGGTGAAACTTTCGGAGTATCTCACCGCTCGTACGGAGGCTTCTGGCGCCATTGGAGTTCTTTTATCGGCAAAAATAAACATTGGGTAGTCTCCTTTTTGCATTGGTGGCTTTAATATCTGTAACGTGAAAATTTGGTGTGAGCAACCTGGAAAGCAAGCGTGAAATTGCACCGTGTGTTCAACTCTAAGACTGCTGCGGGCGACGTTGCGCGCAAAAATTGAAGAAGACTATACACACTTTGAGTTAATCGTTAGTTATATCTTAGTTATTTTATAAAAGAGATAGAAAACTCCCCTTCCTTGTGCTACGTTGAGTTATACAAGCACTTGGAAAATTGCGTGAGCCCTCGAGAAGTGCCGAGTCCTAGCACTTGTCTCTGACTCACGCAATTTTCCGCGTGTTCCGCGTATCTCTTCAATATAAAACGGCTGCTTATGTCTCTGTACTGTGATATAAACACTCTGGCAGCTGTAGAGCACTTGAGAAGCAAGAGAAACACTTGGCTACGCCTCGTGTTACCAAGCTTTCTTTTCTCGTGCTCTACAGCTGCCAGTGTGTTTATATCATTTTATATTCCTTAAATATATATGTGATCTTACCTCAGAAGCATGAGCACAAAACGACTCAAAATCTTTCTTTGAACTGCAATAAAATCCAATAGTACAGGAGGGATCCATCTTCTTGATGGACATTTTACGAGGGTGCGGGCAGTGGAATGACTGTAAAATAATGAAGAAAAAACCACATTACATTTAGATGTAAGGCACGTTGTGGTTTCTTAAAGCTGCCGATACATGCTGCAATTTTTTCTTGTGCTGTGGGATTGAAATTTTTTAGAATTTTATTTAACCATTTTTTTTTTTTGTAAATCTTTGTTGCTTTTTAATTGTTTTTTTAGTTTATTTAGTTATTGCATCGAGAGTGAGAGAGCGCAAGGGAGTTTGCATTATGTTTCCAAATGACATCGGAACCACTAACTCCACAGGGAGCCCGGCTTTGGAATCTGTACATGAATAAATAAATTAATAAAGTGCTTTGGGTTTCCTGTGTTGATATTTGAAACAAGACGCCAATGATAAATAAGTCAATAAAGCACTTTGGGTTTCCTGTGTTGAGATAAACCATTTACTAGGACGTGCGTTACTATACGTTACGTTAATCTGCTATCAAGTTACTGGTAGTACGATTACCGGAAATTCAACGTATCAGCGTCTTGTTTCAAATCTCAACTTAGGAAATCCAAAGCACTTTATTAATTTATTTAGTACAAATCCCATAAATATATATATATATAAATGAAAGTGCAGTTAGCCAGTACTGGTTTCCATATTAATTTTTGACGTTTGGTTCCTATTGTCATGTACACCAACACAGCTGGCCTCGCGTGGTGATTATATTTTCAATCAAAAATCAAGAAATACCTCTGATGCAAAATCCTTTTGTTTCATATCTACGAAGGGCTGACAGTAATGAGGATCCAAGTGAATCATTTTGTCCTCTGAAAGAAAAATAAAGATTGGATGAAATAGCAGGGATAGGGGGAGCCCAAAAAATTATTTTGAAATAAATAAAAAAATAAAAAAATTGTCCACAAAATTGGAAACTCTGATGAGCATGGAGGGTCTGTAGATTTGTGGGGTAGAAAGGTAAACCTTCATTTTATGGGTCAATATATATTAAGTCATACAAATATGGTTTTGAGTGAGTGTGTCTACTTCAAAAATAGCAGCAGAATTGGTAGAATACAGTGTACACCACAGAATACATATAAAATGATATTTTGATAGGATATATTTTTAAAAGCAAATAAGATATTCCAAGTCTTGAGCCAACCTGATCTGGTAGCACAATGTCAACAATGTCACAATGTCAGCAAAGACAAACACCAGTATTAAAAAAATTATAAGGAAAAAAAAAGATAAAAAACAACAAATCAGATCAAAAAACCCTATGAATGCATAGAAGCTTACAACTGGGATTATACACTGTCTTTAATATTCATGTCAGAAACAGGAGAGGCCAAGTTAAGGCAAAAGTAACGTGAAATAAAATACCTTGAAATCCTACAAAGTACAAAGAATGCTTTGGTCGTCCTCCAATAATACCAATACACTGATCCAAAGTGAACAGGGCCTGAAATTATATCATTCATGTTAGGCAAAGTATCCTTTGCAAGTTTGCTACTGAAGAACCAAAGTGGCAAAACTCAGCCACTTGGGGGGAAGGGGAGGGGGTGAAAATTCTTCCTTCTAAGATACACATTTTCATGTTATGTAATTTATATTTTTGGGCAACTGAAGAAAATTAATTTTTTTTGTAAAAATTAATCAATATTGTTTATGCAGTGTCAGGATGACAGAATAAAGGAATGATTAATGCATTGGGCTGACAGGAGTTCCTGTAGTTAGTAGCATGTGAGCTGGGCCTCACTTGTCCACATTTCCATTCCATATGATGCACGATTGTGACATCGGTAGAAAATGCTATTGGATTTTTGAAGTTGATTTATGTGGAGGGAGGAAAACTAGAGAACCCAGAGAAAAATCCCCCAAACTCCCTACAGTCCTCTACAACTACTGTAGGTTTTGGTGCTCAATTTTGTTGCTCAAACACATCCATGGTGTTGTCATGTAACACTCCGTAAAAACTAAAAAAAACTGCATAGTAGACTATTCCCTGCTAGCAGAGTCTCTCTTCTCTTTCTCTCCCTTCTTTCAGGCGGGGAGGAAGGAGACTCTGCCGATGTAGAGCGTTTCCTTTGATACACCGCTGTCCACGATTGTGGACGAACAAAACCAGTTTTAAAACCGGTTTTTAACCAATTACATGTAGTGCACATGAGCAAATGTAACACACCGTGGCGCCAAACATTGTATGACGAGAGCGGCTGTCAAAATCATGACAGCGTTGCTAAGTTACGCCACGCATGCGCGACAGAAATAACGTCCTACATCGGCAGAGTCTATTTTTCTGTCTCAACCAAAACAAAAGGAAAATAGGCTCTGCTAGCAGGGAAAGTAGACTACAAGAGAACTTACGTTTTTGAAATAAATGAAGGTGTGTGAAGTAGAAGTTCCCTTACCTTAACACATGGAATATAAATCGAATTCATAGCTTCTCCACCTAATCTGGCTGGAACAAGAATAATAACAGACTGCCATTCACCATTACGATTACATTTGCCCTGATGCATCCTGCAGTTTGTACATACATATTCTACTTCTTCTTTATATACTGAAAGAAAGGAGTAAAACAAGAATCATCAACGAACTTTGTTTTCTCTCTCAGTATTGACTCATAAATTCCTTTCAAGGGTTCAAGATCAATTCTTGGGGTGCAACTATATGGCTCAAATTAAAATCCCTTGAGATATAAATAACAATGAAACCGCAGCCAAGTTAGTGTTCCAACAAGGAAAGCTAGGGAAGATGAATGAAGTACTGTAGGTTTTGTATTATCGTCAACCATCATTGTGTAATTCTAGAACATATCTGGTAGGAAATATGAAGGAAATTGGAGACAAGGGGGGTCAGAGAAAGAACGAAATTACAGAGTTTGTATGGAAGAAAATTGGAAGTTCCTGGAGGTACTGTAGGTGGGTCCTTTTACAAATTCACTCTTTGGTGGGGTATTGGATATTTTCTGAAACTTTCAGATTCAAGCTATGACTTAACATGATTAACCCAAGAATATAGCTGTTTCCATAGTAACCTACCTGTGCAGTCCTGAGCAACATAAATGTTGATATCGTGAAGAAGTGGATGGGTAGCAGTATCCATTGCTTTTCTAAAACATCAACGTCAATGTTAGCATGCACACTTTACAAACCTAACGAGCTAATTCCCAATTCAATTTCTGAGTTGGCCGTGCCCTGACTTTGATCAGCCCAGAGGTTGTCTCAGGGTTTGATCTGTGAGTTAGCTGTGCCTTAACTTAGATCGACCTAGAGGTTGTTTCAGGGGTCAATCTGTGAGTTAGCCATGCCCTGACTTAGATCAGCCCAGAGGTTGTTTCAGGGTTTGATTTTTGAGTTAGCCATGCCCTGACTTAGATCAGCCCAGAGGTTGTTTCAGGGTTTGATTTTTGAGTTAGCCATGCCCTTACTAGATTGATCAGCCGAGAGATTGCTTCAGGGTATCAACAAATTTTAAGTTTTTATATGAACACTTTTTAATTCTTACTTCAAAATATGAGCCACAGATGAAGGGCCATACCAGTCTCCAGCCTGCTTGCCAGCATGTTGACCAAACAGAACCAGACGATGAAGGGAAAAGGGACTTCTTTCCTCGTCATCATGATCACCAAAGAATCGCAAGATCTGTAGAACATGTACAGTAAATTTATGTTTTAATGCAACTTCTGATTTGAGATGAAGATGATAACGATAGTAACATAGACTGACTAGAGACGATGCTATCATAAAGGCAAAGTGTATCTGTATTTCAACTTTCAGGTATGGAAAATGTATTTCAAAAATGTACATCCCATTCAACGTAGTATTGCGATTCACTAAATAGTTTTTTATATTTTTGAGACGACAATATTTTGTGGTATTGTTGTTTCAAAATTAAGGATTCTGATTGGTAAATGCCCAGTGAAAAGGAAAGCTTGAGCGAACGCACGTCAAATTTTTACGCTTGTTGGTTGCACCATAGCCCATGCATGTAAGGAGAATTTCGCTTTTAATCAACAAAAATTGGTCAGTTTTTTTTCTTTCTCCCATGTTAAATTCTTTAGAATCGCAATACAAAACTAATTACGATTTTGAGACGACAATACCCCGAAAATATTGATGGCTAGTTGGGAGAAGATATATTTGGTATTGCGCTAAGTCGCGAAGCAGCTCTAGCTGTCAATTATTCACGACTTCACCCAATACCGAATATATTTTCTTCAAACTAGCCGTCAATATTTCGGGATATTGTCGTCTCATAATCATAATTTAGTTTATAATATTTTAGTAGTGGCCTTCATTTCTAGCCCTGCATTAAAACATACATTTCTGTAGTAGTGATCTTGTTCTGTTGAATTGCATCGTCCAGTTACTCTCCAGTCTGCAAAAGAATTTCAAATAGGAACAGCAGGAACTAAGAATCATTAAGTAACGAAATATCACAAATAATCAATCTGCTCTCTCTATCTATTTGACCCGCATTTAAGAACAAAACAAAACTAGAAAGTAATAAAACCAGATTGAGCAGTGTTGACATGTGAAGCATAAAGGATGAGAATGATAAAATTCTCCAGTTTCAAGTTCTCTGTTCTCAGAGTTAACCACAGTTTTGTGTAGCTTTGTGACTGACCGGTGATGACCAGTGACTGACCAGTGATGACCAGTGACTGACTATTGATGACCAGTGACTGGCCAGTGATGACCAACTAGTGACTGACTGGCGATGACCAGTGACTGACCAGTGTTGACCAGTGACTGACCAGTGATGACCAGTGACTAACCAGTGGTGACCAGTGACTGGCCAGTGATGACCAGTGACTGGCAGGTGATGACCAGTGGCTGGCCAGTGACTGCCCAGTGACTGTCCAGTGATGACAAGTGACTGACCGGCTATTGTCTTAAGTCCCATATTATTATACCTTTTTTAAGAAAATGAAATATTAGTCCTGATGCTAGCATCATTTGTCCACTTCTCAGCATACAACCCCACCCACAGTCTGACGTCAAGGTTGAACCATTCAGCTGGGTGAACTCCCTTCTGTATGTAAGCCATATTAGAGACATAAAGTGTTGCTTAAACTCATCCATACTCAGGATTTTACATCGTTCTTTTGTCTCTGAAGTGCAAAATTCTGTAAAATTAATATAAACAATTTTTAGATCGAGTGTCATTCTCTTGAGTATTATTGCTTTATATATTAGTAATGCTTGAGATGCAATACCAAATCGTGATACCAATGCAGTAAACACAATACCCATGCAATGACAATAGAGTTTATCAGTTGGCTAAGCACCTGATACGGCAGTGCATTTTTACGAGTCACGGAGTATTTTTGCAAGCCTTTAGGCAAGCAATAATACAAGTGACGAGTAAAAATGGACAGCTGTATCAGATGCTTAGCCAACTGATAAGGTGTTTGTTATTTAATTCTGCAAACAAATGCTCAAACTCCTTCTAAACTGTATGGTACCCAATCGCAAGCAGATGACAAGTGCTTATACCGTCTCGTATCAGGCATGGTCTTTTCCAATATTACACACGTTCTAAAAGTTGCAGAATTAAATGATAAGTGATACTACTGTTGCAATACATGCAATATGCCAATGCAATACTGATAAAGTGATACTGGTGCAAGACATGCAATGTCAGTGCAATATTTATATGTGTTGTAAACCAACTTGTGATACTGATGCAAATTATACAAAAATCCAATACCTAAGCTATAGCAATATACAATACCGATCAATGCAATACAAAATGCAATACCTGTATGATTACACAAAATGCAATCATATCAATATAAATTGATATCAATGGAAAACAAAATGTAATACTCCTGCAAATTCAATATATATTGCATTATCCATGCATATTCCGATGAAGCAACTTGACAAATTGTAACGTATATTAAATGCAGCTGCTCGCATTACCATCAGAGCAAAGAAATTTCAACACATAACACCTATACTCAATCGTCTTCATTAGTTGAACGTTGCCAAAAGAATTGAATTTAAGCTTTTAACGGTCACATACAAAGCTATAAACGGTATCGCTCCAACCTATATAAGTGATATTCTCAAAATACAACAACCTACTCGTAAGCTAAGGAGTGCCACACAAGGAGTAATTTTAAAACAACCTCCATATCGTACTAAGTCATATGGTGTGCGTAGCTTTGCCGTAGCAGCGCCCAGACTATGGAACCGTTTACCACCAGATATAAAAACAACGCAGTCTTTGGAAATATTCAAGAGAAAACTAAAAACATTTTTGTTCAATTTGTAACTTTAATCTATTTTTTCACTTAACATTTCATTGTAATATTTGTAAAGCGCATTGAGAGTCTATAATGCGCTATATGAGAACACATTTATTATTATTATTATATTGCACTTGCAAATACTGCATGCTTAGGGACCATATTTACGTTGATGTGGGGGGAAGGGGGGGAGGGGGGGTGGAGGAGAAAATGGGAGTCCTCAAATTCTTTTTAGTGGAACATGGGGGGTCCTTGAAAAGTCAAAAGGAGGATTGGGAGGATTTTATAACAATTGAAGGAGGGTACCTGAAAAAAATTAATGCTATTAGTTTGGGGCCTGGAAAATTTTTTGCATGATCAAAAACATTTTCTCCTCCACCCCCAATCCCCCCCCCCCTGGTCCGTTATTACACACACAAAAACCTCACTAACCATAGTTCTTTGCATGATAACAACGTCCAAGAAGCCAAATTGGCGAATCTTCATTGAATGTTGATTTCGATGGAATGGAAAGACCTACAAATCAAAATAATAATAAAATGATTTTTAAAATGCAATTAACAAATGAGTCCAAATTGTCCCATTTCAAAATTATCTTTGAATACAAGGCCAACATGAAAAGACAAGAAATCGCAGATTTTCTCAAGAAAATTTGATTTGATTATTTTCTATAAATCTGTGTTATTAGCCATTTAAGTTATATAAATGAGGAATAATCCTTTTTTAATAGAACTGTGAAAGTTGAATGAGGAAAAGACAAAAAAGTAACTTTCGATTGTACACACCTATATCTATTTACGCTTGGAAGATATTTTAATTATTACAACAAGGAATCAAATATTTACATGTTGAAGCGTAATCCAAAATACTAAAATTCAGAAGTCTATGTAAGCTTAAATCTTTCACAAAAATGGAAAAAGTTATATTCATTATTTTAAAATCAAAGGAAAGAGTTACCCATGTTTAAGACATAAGGATTTGAGAGTAAAGTAGATGAATAAATATTTAAGCTTAAAGGAAGGAGACCAAGGAAGCAAAATTGAGAGCATATTTTTACCATATCTCATGTTATTCCAGGCCGACATCAAGCGAGTCTTAAGTTTTTCACTGTCAAACAAATCATCATCATCTTCATCGTCTCCTTCTTTATCTTCTGGAGCCTTTTGGCGAAGAAAACTAAACTGGTGGCCGGCTTTTGAAGGCGATTTTGCTTTTTTGTTGAAAGCCGAAGCATCAGCCGCCATTTTGATTGTTGTTCTGATATAACGTCCCTTCAGGGTCTATATACTATAGGTGCTATACGTGAATTCTTAAGAGTCAATTTTTTAAATAATAAAAAACATTGATTAAAAAAATATCAAAATTAATCATTACGTATTTAAAAATAATACTTATTTTATCAAATGACTTTTTGGAAATTTGGAATTTAATATTTTTTGATCGTTGTTCTGAGCAGTAACGCTCCCTGGGGCCATATAACATAGGTCCTGGGCGTGAAATCTTAGTCAACTTTTTTTTTATACCAAAAAGCTAGAATTGCAATTTTAAAAAACATCAAATTAACATTTTTACTATCGGAAACGCCTTAGAAAAGTTAAAATTTCTAATGAATTTAATATTATTTTAGGGACAATATTTGTTTGTCGATAAGAAATTGTTTGTAAATAAAGTCCCTCGTGCTTATTCTTCCACGGTCTTATTGCGTTGCTAGGTAACAAGGGATAGAGAAGCCTGACAACTATAAGTTTCAATGAAGCTTCACGCCTGCCAATATTGGTAATATAATAATGATATTACTCTAAAGTAGTAATCTTTGGAGGTTGAAATTACCTCGAGATGACTCAGAAGAAGTTCTCTGGGGCTCCTTTTGGGGTGCAAACCACAAGGTAAGATAGGACTTTTGGCTTTTGTACAACGCTTTGACTTCATAGCTTACCGTATTGTAATATCTCAACCCTGTGTGAGTTTTCTCTCCCACTCTTTAATGCTCACTCATTCCTAATCAATTGAATATCATTTCTCTTGGTATCACTTATGAGATTATTAATTCCTAAGAGGAATGATTAAAGATATTTTATGTTTTGTGATCATGTTTGACAGCTCTTCTACGCGTTGCCGTGTAGTCCGAGTAGCGCATTCCGTAACAACGACGCGTGACCGGTCGCAAAATATCACGTCAAATTCAACATTTTTTGCCAAAATTAAAACCGATTTTCATCACAAAAAATAGACATTTAGCTAACCTCTGTAGATTTAGATTTTAGTTAAAAAAAAAAGAATTTAAGATGATTTTTAGTAAAGAGAAAAACTCCCTTAGCGATTGTGTCATGTTTATAGAATAAAGATTGTGTTACAGAATTATTTTACCGCAAATATTACGGCTTACTAAAAAGACTATTTTATTTAAGGCCTAAAAAATTCTCCTTTTCCAAATAAAAGATTCTAGGTTCTATCACCAGCGTGGTTTTGATTTAAGAATACAAGACAAAAACCATCATTTGCACAACAATTGATTAGCATGGATTTGAGCCTTTTGTTTAGAAATATTAGAAAGATAAAGAATTTCAAAGCCATTTTCGTAGTTCCGGATATAAAATGTCATTAACGCATTTGAAATGACTGTTTACGTAACGCCATTAATGGGGTAAGATAAACAACAAAATTCAAATGCTCTCTGAATATCATAATTTTTTTTTAGAAAGGTACGAAAGTTGAGAAAAAATTCTGTTATATTATTGACATTGTTAGGATTGTCAATATTTCAATACAAAATAAATGTTTTTAAGAGATTAGCCTGTGTGCATAGCTTTAGGTGTTGATGGGGATAGAGGATGAGGAAAAGATAGGAACAAAAATGTGGGGGAGGGAAGAAGGATTGACAAAGTCGTTTTTGGGGGAGGGGGGGGTCTGAGGTAGTACAAAGAGGAATTTTTGAGGAGGTAGATGGAAGGATGACAAACTGTTTTTAGAGTCGATTTTCAGGGGTAGAAACGGTAGGGCAATGATGTTTTTGGGGGGGAAGCAGCACACAGGATGCCTTTTAGGGGAGGGGAGGGGAGGGGTGGGGATTTGGGAAAGAAAAGAGCATTTTGGGAGGAAACAAAGCATGGAGGATGTTGTTTTTATAAGGAGGGATTGAAGCTTCCCCTCCATTTTGTGGAAGATATATTTTGGATTTAAATAGAAGTAGTTGTAAAACCCGAGATAGCCCAATTCAAGACTCACTCCCTCCACCCCCTCCCCCCCTTTACTTTTCCCAATCACTGGCCCATATGATCCAGTGGTTTAAAAAGATAAAGTGATTAATAAAAAGGCACATATATTTTTGTGGGTCGAATATCATGCCTCAAGTTATTAACACTTCAAACAAAACCTCATTTAGATAAATCAGCGCAAACAACAGTCAGGGCTAAGATCAATGACATAAATACCCTTCATGTCTTTAAGAAACTGGAATAAATTATGTCTATTTATACACAGTTCTAGAGGCCTACACTGACCCAAAATATGTGGTCTGCATATTTTACGAGCAGGTTTTAAATAATTTGAAACAAATATGAAATTTTTAACATTTAAGCAACTAAGTTTTATGAGACTCTATTTTTGAAGTTCAATTTATGATGAGTCTATATTGTTTTTTTCTCTCTCACAGGTTTAATGTTTCTTCAATCCACCCCAAAAGCAAGACTCCAGGAAGTTTTACTCAAATTGGGTATGACAAAAGAAGCATGGAGGACTATGTAAGTAGTTAAAGTGGATATGTTTCTGTAATTCAGTGTAGTTGTGAGAATCCCAGACATTCTTTCAAGAAGTTAAACTTGGCAAATTGCATATTCAATGCTGAATTTGTGACAAAATAATACCTAATGCTGTCCCCCACTCATTGTAATAGTCGTCCTCCCCCCTCAAATTCACCTGCCCCCCAGGACATAATAAATGATCAGTCCCTTATAAATAGAACATTATGTAAATCACACAAACGTAGCAGGCTACAACATCTGGGTCTTTTCCAAGTTAAGGTATATTTTTCAAGATTTTTTAATTTTAATTCTAAAAAATCCTATACCTCTTAAAAATGGATGACATGACAGCCTACTAACTCTATGCTTGGGCTACCTGTGTATGTAACTTCAGGGGTTAAGGTTACCCATAATGCTTCAGCCTAGAAGAAGAGACCACAGCCTCTCCCCCCAATTCATGAAATTCCATAAAGAAAAAAGCTGGTGGTTACTCACCTCATACTCACCTCACCCCCTGCAACAAATACCATCAAGGTCTTTTATTAAAATCAAAAAGTAATTCTGCAATCTTCAATATAATTTTTAGAGATGTAAGCTAGGACCAGGATCATATAACATTGATGTTGGTGGATTTAGTTCCAAGAGTGTCCATGAAAGAGCTGCTGGACCAGGTAACAAAGTCTTGAAGAACAGTGGGGTGGGGAGGGTGATCTCAGGGACTGTGTCGGTAAAGGTATTAGTCTTTTATATTTTTGAATGTTAGCCCACCCCTACTTTTTTAGAGTGCTCTGCAGTCCCTGGATCTTCTTATTTTATATATATATATTCTTACATATGAATAATTGATATTCTTCTTACATGTGAATAATTGTCCAAGGTGTTTAAAAAAGGTCTCTATCATTGCAAGCTCACCGTTCGTTCGCTTCGATGCAAAGACACGGCTACCTTTCAAGATGGCGCAGGGAATCCTGAAAGGGACTATTGGGCCCCCCTCAGTATTACAGACACTCTTTTCTTTCCTTTTGTTTTTTTGTTTTTTTTCCTCCGTGAGAAAATCTATTACCAAGTGCCAAGTGTTCACTGCACGTTTTTGTTCTTGAACAAGGTTGGGAAAGGGCGTACGAAACTTCAAAGATGGCGAGAATCCCACACTTACTTTATAAGGAACAGTGGAAAAAGAAACAGCTACAGGTTTGTAATAAAGAAAAGCAATCCTGACTTTTTGATTGGTTGGTTGAGCGGGCTATATAAGAACACACTGCACGCGTGCGCAATTTATTTTTTGTCATTCTTATCCAAAATAATCGCTTTTTTTATATTATTTGAAATTTTTAAACAAATTAAACAGCTTGCTGTTCTGTGTTCCGTTAGAGCAGTTTTCGTATGACTGTGAAAAGCTCACAGGACGAACACGGGTGTGACACAGATTGGCGTGTTCTGCCAATCCTCGCGTGCTTTATAACCGCACACAGCACGCGCCCTCGTTTTTATTTCGTCTGTTTTCTACCAATCAGAGCGAGCGCAATTTGCGTGGTTAATATAGAGTTAGTAATGTGACATGCATAGACCCCTGCAGCTCAATTCGTAGGACAAAACAAAAGAATTACAATCTCATGAGAATTGGAAACCTATTGTTATATCCTCCAAATTGAGCCCGAATTCCGACGTAATACAAGGGGTCTATTTAGTGTTTACAATACAAGCCAAAAGCGTATGATTGTCGTACATAATAAAAGACCAAGGTTTAATTCTGTTTGTCCTGTTTCTGTTTTTTTTTTTACCAGAAACGGCTGCTTGGTCCAGGGACATATAACATCAAAGACTTCATAGAACATGGGTCAGAAAAACCCGGTAGTACCCGGGGATTCTGTGAGACGAGAGCTGCACGATTTGAAGATGTTCCTAACGTAAGTAACATAATAATGTCTTTAAAATAATAAAATTCATTAATAATACAAAATATTTATTCCCAATTAAAATGTAACGTAAACACGTGATTTATTTCTGACTAGTCTAGGTTTCCCGCTCTTTTTTATAAACTTTTCCCGCTCTTTTGAGTGGCTTGACGCGTGTGTTATGCACAGGAAGCAAATGGAAGAGAGTTTGAATCACGTACTGAATATAACTTGAAACAAAAATATGTTGACGTTTCATTGAACTGAATGAAGAAAACCAATGGTTTTGTTCGAAACGTCAACATCTTACTTTTTCAAGTTCCTTTCCAGTACGTGATTCAAACTTTCTTCTACATATTTACCAACTGGATGACTGAGAATATTCATTATTATACCGGAAGTAAAATTTTCCCGCCACGTTTGTGTCAGAAAGACCAGTTTGAACGTTTACGCCAAGCGCAAAAAAAGTCAACGGCTCGTCTTTTCCAAATCTGTCTAATACCCTCTTGGTAACAGCGGGTTTTTTTTCTACTTCAGAATAGCGTTCCTGGTCCTGGAACGTACGGCAAGGGAGGCATACCAAGCGCTGTCATCGAAGACAAGCAAGCTCTTTCTGCAAGCAACGTTGGAATGATGGATTCAGGAAAATCTAACACACGCCAGTTACCGGAAGTGGTTAGTACACTTGTATTTTCATATCAAACTGATGTTATCGATAACCTTAAACAACCTCTGGAATGATCTACCCGAGGGCACGGCTAACTCACTAATTGAACATGAAACAACCTATGCGTTTAACAGGACACAGCTAACTCTCAGATCGAACCTTGGTCCAGACACACAGAGCAACATTACACGCAACATTGCACGCAACATTGCACGCAACATTGCACGCAACAAATTTGAACCGGGGTGACACACGTTGCCACAACATCGCTTGTGTCAGCCTGCTATGTTAAGATATTTAGTCAGCGGTTGTAAATTTGGTGAAAGCTGATTGGCTAGAATTTTCAAAATGTTGCAGCCATGTTCACACGATGAAATTTGTTGCGCGCAATGTTGCAAGAGTAGAGAGCGATTCAACTTCAGATTTCTTGCATGCAATTTTGCGTGCAACAAGTTTCAGGGGTAGACACGCTGCAACAGTCCTGTTGGCTCGTAATTTACTTATTACGCTTGTTCTTATAAGTCAGGGCATAGCTAACTCAAAGATCAAACTCTGAAACAACCTCTGGGCTAAACCAAGTCAGGACATGGCTGACCCATATATCGAATTAGAATTACGTAAAGCTTGTTTTTGGAGGGAGAAAATCCGGAGAAAAAACTCTCCTACTCCAGGAATCGCACCAGAGATCCCAGGGATGAGAAGCGAATGTTATAATGCCGGACCACCCTCGATTCTAGTAGTCATATCTACACTCTTTTTTTTTCTCCAGGGTAGTCACCTTTGCCCAGGCCAATATGAAATGAATAGTTTTACCGATGAACTAGCAGCACGAGTTGTAAGCAAACGAGGACCTTATGATCTATTCACTGGAGAGAGAAACAAGCCAGTCACAGTCGGCTACTTTGCTACACCAGTAAGTACATAAAGTTAACTTTTATTATTTACATATGTACATTATCTGTAAAAGAATATACGCTTCTTCATCGTCCTAGGCCGTAGGGCTAGCTATAAGGAGTATGATTACACGGTGGCGCGAAGATATGAAGGTGTTCTTCCGGGATGAAAGTATTTAATGAGCTAGAGCGCAGCGAACGAGTGAAATTTTTTTCAACACAAGAAGAAAACTTCATATCTTCAAACCAACGTGTATTTCTTTATTTTTATGTCGACACATTCACACAAAAAAAACTTGTTGAAAACATTGGAAAAGACGTCATCGATAGTTTCACTAGTGAAGATATGGAAAATATGTCACTGAGGTCCCGGATGTACCTCAAAAATTCCCAGTAATGTCTATGCAATACACCTCGTTACAAGGTAACCAAGGTAACCTTGTATCCATGATTACCTAATTTTATTTTCAGCTCTAATTTATCGCGCATTCGGTCATATCTTTGGATGGGTATTGCGCCCTATGCTGCCTCCGCTGGCTACTCCATATATACTATATTCTCTGTTGGGATCCCTGTATTAAATTTTATGGCAGAGAAGAACTGGGAGGAGGAGTGGGGACGTCTTTTTGTCCTCGCCACAGGAAGCCCAAGGAGCAAAAAGAGCCAATTCAATTTTCTGATTGCCAATTATATTTTCTGCAGGTAAAACAGAAATTAGGGCCAGGAGAGTACGACCTGAGGTCCTTTTTAGAAGAAAATACGGGTGAACATAAAACGAGGCATGGAAGATTCCTAAAGGTTGAACGATTTCCTGACTTCCCTAAAGAGAGAATATACTGCTGTACGCTGAGTCAGTGTCCTAGAGATCCGGTAAGATAAATCAATAAAAAAAATCGATAATGTGTTTTTAATTTGACAAAATAGGCTTTCATAACTTAGCACTTTTATTTTTGTATGCAGAGTAATTCCCTTCGTTATAGAGCGTTTTCACTCACGTGAGAAGACAGCCATAAACAATAGAAACTTTCTGCACAGTATTTGTATAAAAATAGAGTTCAATTCCTGGAGGATAGAAAATGTATTGTTTTGGTGACGTCACGCGAAAACGCTCTACAGCTTCCATTATTTTGCTTACTTTCTGACTTGGCGTCCTCCTTGACTGTAAGCCCCTGGACAATATTGCCTTATCATCGTATTTTATTCTTATCCCGCCATAGAGTGACCCCGGTCCAGGAGCATATACACCTGCAAAGCTTACAAAGCCTGAACCATCCAGGAGACCACCATTTGGTTCATCAGCTGAGCGTATGAACAAGCACGCCAGGAGATTCTTCCTTGGAAGTTATGTAAGTTAGAACAGGGACTGCGAAAAGGGAGAGCCTGCAGGGGGGAGGTATGGGTGGAGGGCGGTGAGGGGTTGTTTGCTAATTAGTAGAGAGTTTTAGATTGACTTTTTTTCCTCCCCGCAAACGGCAAACGTGACCACGTTTTCATAGTTTTCCTGTATTTTACTTTATCTTTTACAAACCTTCTCACCAAGCGCAAATACTCTTTTGTTTTTCTACTACTTGGACTTTTTTGCGATTCTTTTTCAGTAATTTAAAAGAATTTTTTACTGGTCAACTGACGTTTCACGTTTGCCGTGAACGAAAATCTAAAACTCTCTAGTATCCACCAAATAAATCTCTACTTTGGGTGTAATATTTTCCCATTACAGGGCACGTGTCATTCCCTAGAGTATCATTTCTTTGCTTAGTGGTTGCGCATGAGAAGACACGTGAATATAGATACAACTCAAACAAGATTATTATTCTCAAGATTAATGAGAAGTTTTGGGAAAAGCAGGACGCGTAGTGATCACGAGTGTAACGCCAATCCCCCTTGAAGTGTTTTATAATTCCACACAGAACAGGACGCAAAAGTTTTAGTTTTGGATATATGTATAAAAGTCAAATTAGAGCAGCCGCGTAATTTTGGGCATTAATGACAAAATACGAAGTGCGCGCGATGCTGTGTACTCTGATAAAGCACGCGCTCCCAACCATTTAGGTGGCGATATGTGTAACAGTCATTTTCTAATTGTCTTTAAGAACCCAGTTGGTCCTGGCCGATACACCGTGAGTAAATACGACGAAGCTCAGCACGCAAATGGACATCAAAGCGCATTTGACTCAAAGACGAAGAGATCAGATCTTCTACGAGACAAATACATGAAGTAAGTTATTGTAACCGTGAGCGTATACACAGTCCTTTAACTAAACGTTGTCGCAAGTTCTGTGTAATTTACCCGTTATCCTTTTCGGTCTAGGCGCGTAGGGATGATCCGATCAACGACAACGTTAGTCAAAGGACTGTACACTATGTCACCATTTTCGAGTTCTCTGTCTCAGGGCTAGAATATTCATGTGGTCAGTCAGTGAAGATCCGTGGAATTTCAAAGTGTTTTTTATTGTTGATATGGTTTATTCTTCACTTTACCGTTGGTATTTGTGAATATTTAGACACTGATACGAAGCTAACCCCCGGGGGGTACTCCCCTATATTTGCTATACGGGTATGTGCCGCCCTATAGGGTATGGTTTTTCGGCGTTTGGGTCTGGGGTAAGGTATCATTTTTGGACATTTTGTCTGGGATAGGGCATCATTTTAGTCTGGGATAGGGTTAACGATTTGGTCATTTTTGTCTGGCGAAAAGGCTACGTTTTCTGCCGGCACAAAAACAATAAAGACGTTAGTAAATATTGATTGCAATCTATTGTAAAACCGTATTTTCCGTCTTTTAGTCTGGGATAGGGTGTACAATTCTTAGTTTTAGTCTGGGGTAGGGTATGTAAAATCAAAATTTTAGGTCTGGGATAGGGTCAGGGTTTTGAGGTCCTGGCGGCACACCCCTACCCAAGTTGGGGTGAAAGTCCCGGCACCCCCGCACCCCGGGAGCTAACCCTGAGTCGAATAAGTCTGTAATCAAGGAACACAGCGGTAATTTGGAACTCGAAAATGGTGTATTCTTTATGCCTGCCTATGGTTTTGTCTTTCTTTTTATTTATTTTCCCCCTGCTAATTTCTTTCTTTCTAAAATCCTGCGATTTTCCTTTACTTTAAGCGACAAAATCTTATCTCTCTTCCTTTTCCCACAGAGAAAGAATAAGAGCCAAGGACGTCAGACCTGAAGATAAAGTCTTCATGGTACCTCTAACAGCATGAAAAAAATCGGCGCAAATTTTTGATTTTGAACTGAGTGAATCAATTAATTCGAATCTTCTAATAAATTCCTTAGGAGAGGCTCCGAATTTTATAATTGTTTGAATATTTTAAACACAGAGATATGGGTATTTTTAATTGAAATTTTAGTTTGAATAATTGAAATTGGGCTGCCTGTGGATCCGCACCACACCCACCCCTCCCCCTTTTTATGTAAAATAATCAGTCAGTGATTGCATCGATGATAAATCTCAAGCAATATGCCACAGCATTGGAATGAGAACTTCGAATGGTCGTGGGATTAAACAAGTTGACATAAACCCAATTTAAACAAAATCTTTTTTGAGTTCAAAACATGGAACTTGATAGTAGAGTACAAACACTAGAGTGATTTTCATATGATCGTGAAAGAATAGGCAAACTAATAGTTAGTAGTAGACTCTAAACCAATGATTTTCTTTTGTTCTTTATCAACTATTACAAACTAAATGGTCTATTTTCTTTCACGGTCATGTGAAAATCATTCTATAAGTGTGCAACATAAATACCACTAAATACTGCTAATCCTATTGTTTTCTATTGTTTAATTAGCACTATTTACTTCTAAATAGTGCAAAGTGTTGCACACTTTTAGTGTTTGTACTCTAGCAGAGACCAAAAGGTATTCTGGGAAAATGACGATTATTCTTTGAGGCATATTTATGAGGCACACAGTCAACATCAAACATGTGTTAAAAGCCTCTGTGGAGTAATGTTTATAAAGCAATTTCTTGGTTAGTCTGACTGTAAAAACTTAAAGTCAGAAAAGAAGTAAAAAAGTCCTTCACAAAATGTATTAATGTACTTCCCATATACCATTTCGGTCTCACCTAGTCTATATTTATGTCCTGTTTTAAACTTGACAATGATTGTGAACCAAGGTTACAGTGCACATGCTATATCAGAACACTATTTTTTTTATTTTTTTTTTTGCTGGAATATGCATCAGTGACATAATACCAATGAACAGAAATCAATTTTTTCACTAAATAATACTTTAAATTTGAAATGGTATGTTTTACAAATAAAATATAGAAAATGTGACTGTTTTGCTATATATTATCAAATACCTGGGAGCATAATTTCAGGTTTTCTAATTAAAAAATGATATTGTGAAGTTTAGAGCTTGGCCACAAAAAAAAATTGGCAAACTATTGCTGTGAGCTGCATGCTGAATTTTGGTTTTTTGCTGACGATAGAGCAGATGCAATTAAACTGTGAAATAAAATCAAAGTACTAACTAATAGTAGCTATTTAGTGACTAATAGTTGCTATTACTCAACCAGAACATTCATCATACCAAAACAAATACACAAGAGACCATTTGTGTCTTTTGTTTAATAAATGTTCTGGTTGAGTAATAGAGTGCTCACACTAAATCCGTGAAACAAATACTAATTTTTAGCACTAAATAGTGATAATTAAACAATAGAAAACAAAGGATTCTGTATGAAATAGTACTAATTAGTACTATTTAATGTTCACGGTTTTAGTGCGTGCACTCTAGTGACTATTAGTCACTAAATAGATACTATTAGTTAGTTCTTAGTTTGATTTTATTTCTCGGTTTAATTGCATCCACTCTAGTCAAAAATATGAAAGGTATGGACTGATTAGTTTTAATTGACAGCGAAAAAACAAATTTCAGTGTGAAGCTTTCAAATCCACGTTTATGAAAATATAAGCAAATGCACTCAAAACTAAGTAACGAGTATATGCAAGATAAGTTATATAAGGGTTTTATTGTAAAAATCTACAAACTAACTCAACTGGAGCACTAAACATCAGCGAGTTATTCAAGCCTTACAGATCAGGCAAGCTCTCAATGCTGTACTAAACAAAATGCATGGTGTTATAATACAAATTTAGAATGAAAAAAGACTTAGACTTGTAAGTTAAGTAAAAACTATATATATCCATGAAATAGTACTAGCTTATAGTACAAAATAGCACCAATGAAACAATTGAAAGCAAAATAAATAGTATTTAGTGCTATTTATTTTAGAAATATGTGTTTAGTGTTTAGTGTGCTATTTCACAGATATATGGTTTGCAAGAGGGGATGGAAAATTAGAGTGAAGTTTTGTTTAGAACAGCTTGTGAAGTAAGTCTTTCAAAATCCAATCGAATGAATCTTCTGTCGAAGAGCAAGCTCTGAACAAGTCAGTTCAACTGTACATCATCAACCAAAGTTATGTTGCAAGATCAGAAATTGTTCGCCAACATTCCAATAGATGTCCACCTCGTATTTTACACATTTTAACTTGTAGTGCATTGTTCATGATCAATTCCTTAGTTGAGCTTCCATAAAGTCGTAATGTCTTCTCGCACTTTAGTTTTAAGTCTAATGTTTCACTCAAATAGTTCACAAACGATTTAGTCTTTCAAAATTCTCTAAAGAACTTGGTCCAATTATTGGTGATAGTTCAACTCCAGTGTCCAATAGGATAATATAGTCTTTAAGGCTCCTCCATGTATTGAATACAAGTGAAGACATGTTTGATTCGTTTATTGTCCATCTTGTCATGTTCCTCGTGAATAGACAGTGCTCTGACCAAAGTATGCTTTGGCCTTTCCCATCTTACAGGAAAAAATGACAGAAGTCCATGTTGCCATCACAGACGTGTACAGTTTTAAGGAAGTCATTTAAAGGTTTTCCTCATACTTTCCAGTTTAATTTAACCCATCTTGGAGGTAGAATTAATCCAGAACTCAATGTTGATGTGTTGTAGTGGCAGTTGCATTTTAAGCATATGTCACCAGTGATGAAAAGGATGCCAAAATTAATGTACATATTTCCAGGCATTCACCTGTCCTCAATACCACCGCATTGTAACGTTACCTTTGCAGGATATTATAAGACTAGGCTGGTTGATAATCTGACTCTAAAATCTTCAAACTATTAACAGTATTTTTTATCAGTTTTATATAAAACATTCTTGGTTCCAATAAACTTAGAGCTGGTTATTTGTTAGTTCCATTAATATCAAGTTCCAACTTGAAGCTTTGCTGAAGTAGTCATATGAAGTAGTCCCTTGTAAAAATTATTTAGCGTTGATAAAGTCTTGTGTAGGATATAATCTGTACTTTTGCCAACTGCAAGAGAAGTCCTTTACATTTGCCAAGAGGCAACTATCATCCTCAAAAATTGTCTACATCAAATAGTTCACCCCTGTATTTATAGGGGATATTCAATGAACAGAATTGGAGTGTCTTCTATATCTGATATCTTCCACCACAATTTCAATGCATAAATTGTTCATCACGTGGAATGCCCAACTGAACAGTTCATACGTAAAGTTATGCAATGTAGCCCTCGATCTAGGAATGTTGCTGATATTGTTCTATCAGTGCCTACCTCTGCTGCACTATTACACCTATTTTCGTGGTTATTTTCCTCAGAATGTGAAACAGTTTCTAGTAGTTAGTGTATATATCAAATTGAGCTGATCCTCACAGTATATCAAGCAACTTGTGCAGCTGCAAATTGAAAGACTCAAAGTTGGTGCAGTATAACAGTCAAATAAAAACAGTCATACATGATGATGATGACGATGAAAACAATACTGCCAAACAAGGTCTAAAAAAATCCAATTAGTATACCAACAATTTCACGGTCTGAGGAAAATCACTCTAACTTTAAACTAGTGATAAGTTTTGATTTTTGGCAAAGTTAGTAGTATTTCAACTGACCAAAGCCAAAAAACCAGAAATCTGGTAACACAAAGTGGTGTAAAGCTATAGAACCTTTGGAGAAACTCCTATTAGAGCTCATATAGCAAGCCTTAAAATTAAGGCGGGTAAGTCGTCGGTCATGATGATGGGCCAAATTGGTTTTAGCCTTGTCATAACTTGTTTCTGGTTTAACATTACTGGTCAAAATGACCGATAAGTCAAAGATTTGACATGGCGAGTACGAATTATGGGCATATATTGTCGGATACATGTCTGGCCGTTAATTTAAGCCTTGTATAGCAGAGTAAAGTTTTACGGAAATTCAAACTTTTGTTTCGATGTGAGCTCCAATGAAGGTTTGTTGGAAAGGTTCTGAAGGGCAAATTTAACCTAAATCTATCTCACAATATCTTGTTTTTAACTAGCCACATTTACTATCAATGGTTCTGATATAAAAAATATATATAACTAAATACAATATCATAATATATATGTAATTATCTGCATAATAAAGCTTGCATATTGAACTAGAAGTCTTTAAATATCCCAAGAAAGTTCTTGGAATCGTAACATCAACTTGTTTAAATTATAAGTATAATAAAATGCAGTCTTGGGTAAGATGCTGACTGCAATGCATTACTGGGAAATATGTTATCAGTCCCAGTCATCATCTCCTCCTGCAGGCACAGGTACCCCAGCAGATATAGGTGATGTGTCAAATCCATTGGACATGTCGTTGTTTCTGTTTCCATACTATAATAAATAATAAATAATAATTAGGATGTAATTTACTGCTAATTTCGTTTATCGAAGTATTATGATCATCCGGGTGGATGTAATCCTGAGGACTGTTTGATGTGACTGACGTTTTGTGGATTACATCTACCCGTATGATCATAATACTTCGATAAACATTTTTATTCACCTGTGTTTAGAGCGTTACGATACAATACTGCTATTTTCATAATCATGCAAACTCCAAGTAGCTGCACCATTAAAATTTGGTTTTCACTGCAGCGAGTCAAAAATATGAAAGGTACCAACTGATTAGCTTTGATTGACAGCAGCAAAAAAAAACAAATTTCAGCTTGCAGATCTCAGCTAAGAAATTCGCGTTAATCGAAAAAAGCAATAGGTATGTGTGTGTGTGTGTGTGTGTGTGGGGGGGGGGGGGGGGGGGGGGGTAATATATCATTTTCCTGTGTGGTGATCAGAGTCTAGCTGTTACGTCTCTCCCTTGATTCAATTGCTTTTATCCAGGTTCTCTGGTTTTCCTCCTTACACAAAAAGTTCAATCTCATCTGTGAGCTAGCAATGCACAACCTTAGGTCAACCCAGAGGTTTTCCCCACACTAATGACGATTGACATACCTGTTTTCTTGTATCTCTGGAACCAAATCTCCCACCAGCTGGTCCATAATCTGTACCTATGGCACCCTCGGCAATGCTCTCTAACCATTCAGGAACTTCTTGGCTAGCCTAATAAAAAAATATAGGGTTCTCTTAAGAAAAGGTTTTTCCTCTGAGTTCTACTACCTACGCAAAACAAGCTTAATTCCAATTTAATTTGAGTTAGCTGTGTTCTGACTTAGATCAGCCCAGAGGTTGTTTCAGGGTGTAATCTGCGGGTTAGCCATGCCCTGACTTAGATCAGCCCAGAGGTTGTTTCAGGGTTCGATCTGTGAGTTAGTCGTGCCCTGACTTAGATCAGCCCAGAGGTTGTTTCAGGGTGTAATCTGCGGGTTAGCCATGCCCTGACTTAGATCAGCCCAGAGGTTGTTTCAGGGTGTAATCTGCGGGTTAGCCATGCCCTGACTTAGATCAGCCCAGAGGTTGTTTTAGGGTGTAATCTGCGGGTTAGCCGTGCCCTAACTTAGTTCAGCCCAGAGGTTGTTTCAGGGTGTAATCTGCGGGTTAGCCATGCCCTGACTTAGTTCAGCCCAGAGGTTGTTTCAGGGTTCAATCTGTGAGTTAGCCATGACCTGACTTAGATCAGCCCAGAGGTTGTTTCAGGGTTCCATCTGTGAGTTAGTCATGCCCTGACTTAGATCAGCCCAGAGGTTGTTTCAGAATTCAATCTGTGAGTTAGCCATGCCCTGACTTAGATCAGCTCAGAGGTTGTTTCAGGGTTCTATCTGTGAGTTAGACTTGCCCTGGCTTAAATCAGCCCAGAGGTTGTTTGAGAATTCAATCTGTGAATAAGTCATGCCCTGACTTTAGATCAGCCCAGAGGTTGTTTCAGGGTATCAATTTAATTTTCAATTTAAACTTTCACAAAACAACTTTGGCAAAACACTTGCAGTACTCACATCAGAGAGAACTTTAACCAGTCCACGGGCAATCTTATCATCCCTTCCTCTCAGAAAGAAACTGGTTGATTTTCCCTTGTTTCCTATTCTTCCTGTCCTTCCGATACGATGGACGTATTCATCGATTTCACTTGGGAGGTCAAAGTTTATCACGTGTTTGACATCATCAATATCCAATCCACGGGCTGCCACATTGGTTGCTATGAGAACAGGACAGCGACCTTCTCTGAAATCCTCCAAAGCTTCTTCACGCTCTCTTTGCAGACGATCACTGGAAAAAAAAAGGCTTAATATTAGTATAAATTATTGAGGGTTATTCTCTAGGTTACGTCAGTTTTCCTTCCTCCATAAAATCAACTAATAAATTTCAATGTTAGAGATTGAGATATTGGGCTCCCTGTTCTCCAAGCCTGTTTTTTATCTTATTTTATCTGATACAATCTTCATCAATCTTTCCTGACTCTTTTGATATGAATAATCCTAAGGTCAAGCTCCGTGCTATAGTGTCAGCATGCTCAGATGAGTCTAAACAACATCCCACATTAAACATTGAGATTATAGTTCCTGATATAAATAGCTTGTCAACCCTTAATTGGATAAAAAATTTGCATTTGTATAAAGTTCGAGAGTAAGTTTTGCGTTCCCTTTGTAAGCAGATGATGTATTATAAGAAGATTGATAAACGTTTGATTATTTGCTAACATCTTAGCGAGTGAGTGTCGCATTTGCATATTCAGACCCCTCACAATAACTCATTTCTATGCTTCGTATATCCACAAGTTAACACCAAATTATTACATACCCATGGATACTTGTGGTAGGAAATCCCTCTTGAGACAAGAAAACAGCAAGAAAATCAGCCCCTCGTTTAGATTCCACAAAAACCAGAGTTCGATGTGTTCCTGTACAAGTATTTAAATGTTAGCAAAAAACTAACTAAAGAAAGCCACTAAGTAGACCTTTTTAGCCATACAAGCTGGTATAAGTTGGATATTATATCATATATTAGTATAATTTTAGAATTAAATATAAAGTTTCTCAAGATGATATTGGTTGACCAACCGGTAATTCTGAGACGATAAGGTTTTCCAAATTTTTCCAGATTGGAAATAATATTAAAACTTTTGTTTTATCCTGAATTTCATCTTTTCTCTGATATTCAAGTCTAAAATTATACTAAAACAATTATTCTCCTCTGGCTCAGTGATTATGGTGAATATTCACCTTGCCTCTCTAAGACTCGCAGCTCGGTAAATATTCCACCGATAATCACTTGGCCTTCGGCGAATAATTGTTAAATAAAGTTCTGGATAGGGGAAAATATGGACCCAGACCATAGGCACAGTTATTTATCCATCTGGACCAACTTTAGGATGGTAAATGTTTTCCCCATTATTCTACTTTTTCATTTGTTTTTTATAATTTGTATCGTTGAATAGCAACCAGTATCCCAAGATACAACACTCCTGTTAGTTCGAACCCTGAATAACTATTGATTACAGACCCAGCTAACTTTGAGAAAATATTGTAGCTTTACTGTCTTTCAATTCTAACCATGAACACTTGAGTTTGTCAACCAATCAGATTATGAATCAAAGACAATAGAATTTGAGTTACATGTATTGAAAGTCTATAAGAGCTATTCAAGGAGATAACATGTCATGGTTTGCACAGTAATTTAAGAAAAAATTCCAGGACTTTTCAAGGACTTAATGGTCATTTTCAAGGACTACAAGGACAGAAAAGAACCAGTGAAGTGAAATAAAAACTGTATTTAAACATGCAGTACTTCTCCTCGTGTTTACTTAGACTTAGCATTGGATAGGGGGTATTTGAATCACCAAATTTCAAGGAGCACTATGCCATCCTGAAAATTACCCACAATACCTCAAAACCCGCAAAACAACCGGAAATTACTGTTTTATGTATTATATTAATTATTTTTGTAATTTTAACTAAGGTTTTCCTCTTTCTAAAGATGAAAAAATATTTTTTAGATAGTACCCAAGAAATTCTAGGATAAAAATGAATTATTCAAGGAGACAAAAGAAAAATTCCAAGACTTTTCAAGGACAAAAATCAACATTTTAGAATTCAAGGAGTTTTCAAGTACCGAATGCATTTGTAAGGACTTTTCAAGGCCTGTGCACACCATGCATGATGAATGAGAAATAAAAAATAAAAGTATAATTATGCAAATAAAATAAACTCAAGTGTTCATGGTTAAAGAGTAGAATGACAGTAATTTTCTTATAACAAACCTGCATTTTCAAGTATTTCTGTTAGTTTGTCTCTCTTCTCAAACTCAGACACTTCAACGATATTCTGTTCAATATCAGTAGTTGCACTTCCTACACGACCGACTGTCAAGAACAAGTAGTCATTCAAAAAGTCTTGTGCCAGTGTTTGGATTTCCTCAGGGAATGTAGCACTGAACATCAATGTCTGGCGACTCATTTTGTCCGGTAATCCCATAGTTTCCACAATCTTTCTGATGTCTTGCTCAAAGCCCATGTCTAGCATTCTGTCTGCCTCATCCAGGATTAGGTACTCGACTTTTGTTAAGGACACCTAGGAAAGGCAAAGGAAGATGTACCTATAGTAAATAAACCACTCAGTGGATGAAGAGCCACTCTGAGGAAATGCTATTAAAGATCTGCACATCTACATTGTTTACAGAATAGACCCTTTTCGAGTTCCAAATTACCGCTGTGTTTCTTGATTACAGACTCATTTACTCAGGATTAGCCTCAATTTGTGAAAAATATTCATGTGTTCCAGTCAAGGTCTGTCAAGTTTCAAAGTGTTCGTATTGTTGAAGTTGTGCATTCTTTACTTTACCATTGTTATTTGTTAATATTTACACTGATGCAAGGCTAATCCTGTGCAAATGAGTCAAGTGTAATCAAGGAACACAGCAGTAATTTGGAACTGGAAAAGGGTCTATTGGCCTTCATTGTTCTCAAAGCTCTTCCAAGCTTTAGTGGATAAAAATTTCTGCAAATTGTGTTACACCAGTCCTCAACACCCCAAAGTTTCTTCCTTTCATTCCACAGCAAATAAGTTAATTTTCTGTTAGAGATTCTCTTTGCGACATCCTGACTTTTTGGTCACAAATTATCTCAAATTTCAAAATCTACCTTAGATTTGTTGCCAAAATATACAGAATCTCAAGCATAACATGACTATGTATCATATCATGATGGCTGTAAAACATCTAGTAGAAATCACAAGTACATAGGTAGTCCAATCGAACTACATTCCCCAACTTCACTCACAAAACCAACAATTTGTCTGCCAGAGAAAATTGCACATCTTGTAGCACTTTATTGCTTTCAGCGTACTTCAATCTAACTGTCATTAAAAAATACAAGCTTACCACTCCTTTTTCAATAAATTGTTTCAACCGTCCAGGCGTCGCAACGAGCAGATTACAGCCATTCTGTATTTGTCTCTGCTGATGGGCCACAGACACACCACCATAGCATACCACAGCTCGTAGCATAGTGTTATGGGAAAACTTGCGACCTTCCATATAGATCTGATTAGCCAGTTCTCTTGTGGGCGCAATGACAACAGCTTGTGGTGTTTGGACATCTGTAAAGGATCCACTTACCAGACCATCGTTCATCATTCCAGTCATAACAGGAAGTAAAAATGCTGCCTAAAATAATAGAAAATGACTAAAAATTAGATCTGTTTGAATTTTACTTATGGTAATAAGTTGATAAAGTTTTGCTAGCAACATGGTTTTACAGAAAGTCTACACCATCGCCTGATGGAGGCTTGCAGAAGCAGTTGAAATATAGTCAACTTAAACTGCCAGTATCGTGAGACAAATAAATAAGTATAATCATTGAAGGAAAATATATTTAGAAATGTTTAGAATAGTGGCAAGAGAGATTGCTCCCTCACTATACACCCTCACACATCCCTATTTACTTTTGATTCATCGAACAATCAGGGAATAGACACAGATTGCAGAAAATTGTAAATGTCTGTCTCAGAATCAATACATTCTAAAGGTCTAAAAAATCAATAACTACTACAAAAATCTTATGAATTCAAGTTTGGTGGTCAGACATTCTGTATTCCATGTATTCTATTATGACTCAAGCATAGCCTGGATTGTTCTATTGCCACCAAGGTTGGCAAAATGGAAAGAAAATAACAGCTTTATTAGCCACTGGCTACAAAAGGCTGCCCTGAGAGCAGTGAGAGCGCTCGTCCACAATGGAGTGGTAAATGCAATAACATTTTTTTAGAAACTACACTTACTGTATTTTTTAAATTTCTTATATATAACAAACGCTGTCCTTGATTTGATCATCAAGGTGAAGCGGGTTTGAGTCCCACCAGGCTTAAATCACTCACTCCCTAACCCGTGTTTCACAGCGATTTACTCACAGTTTTTCCTGAGCCAGTCTGTGCACATGCCATCACATCTCTTCCAGCCAGAATACTAGGGATTGCATATTTTTGTACTGGTGTTGGCTTGTGGTAATGAGCTTTCTTCACGTTACTTAGGAATGTCTCATATAAATTTGATTCTTCAAAAGTTTTGATTGGCTTGACAGGGTTGTCCCCAGAGACTTCTACTGGGATGGAGTCGTACTTATCAAAGTTGATGCCCTCTTGAATGGTTCTGAAGATGGCTTCTTCACTGTCCGATGGTGTAGGAGGGACATAAGTAACAGGAGCTGGTCTATCACCTAAAAAGAATCAAAAAGAATATTATGATTTAAGGTGACTGCCTATTTTTGCAAGTTCAATTGGAGACCATGACCTGCATGCTCAACAAAACCACTGATTAACCTTCAAGATTTTATTAAGAAACCATACACATAAAGGGACTTTACTTTTTGTAAGATTATTGATACAACTCCTAAAAACAAAAAAATAATTGGGGTCGGTAGGTCAGATTTTGTTTTTTACTGATACGACAGTGAAAAATAAGCTTACTGGGAACCCTGTGGTGCATTTGGGAATGAGAAAAATATTATGGTCGGCAAAATTGGGCAAGAGAATTAGAGTCAGCCGTGCAACAGGAAACATACTTATTTTTTGTCTGGCCCTATATCATTTTTTAAATCTAATTAAAGGGCCACTTGGACGAAAATCGCTCCAAAATTAAAACTCTTTCATTCGAGCTGGAACTTTGCTGAAATAATCTTGAATACATTAAGAATCACCCACTGGAATATCTTTCTGATATTCGAAAGGAAAGGGCCAAAATTTTACGATTTATTTTCGTCCGCCATTAATTTCTTTGAATCACAGAATTCGACTCAAGAAGACTGGCACAAGTACTTATGACGTCATTTACTCAACCCAAACCAAAACATTGGTGGGTAATGTATGTGCCATGTTCGTAAAACTCGGTTTATTTGGTTTATTCAGAAAATATTTAATGTTTCATTCGGTTTCCTAACTACTATATGACCAAACAATGTCTAGGCGCTGAAATTTTTCAGTTTCAATAATACTGACGATCATAATTCGAACATTTCAATACATCTCGGCACGCCAAGAGTCACAACAAAGTAGGACGCATGGACGAGATTCTAGCGGTTCCATCGCACGAAGTGACTGAGATATTCGGGATTTATTCGAATCATTTTAAGGATAACAATTTTTCAAGGTATATTTACATACAAGGGCAAAGAGCAACCCCACAATTTGGGTCCCGAGACATCCGACACAATGAAAGAAAAATCTACGAGCTGAGTGACAGACGCCGCTGTCGCGCGAGTAATAAATAAGAAACCTTTGACATGTTCTATTACAAAGATGATATTAGATAATCGTATGTTTGTACCTATTCAATGCATAATAAACATTTTGAAGCAAATAATAACCGTTCTGTAGTAAATCAGCTAGGAGAATTACGAGCTCACATTCTAAATTATTCGGCACAGATCTAAGTATATTGTCACAAATCTTTATATCACAACGCAGAATTCAAAAGGCAATCGGTTGTTTTCATAACATCAATCACTATTAGATTACATTGAAACTTCAAATTTAAGATCTTTATATCATGGACAGTACGTAGCAAATACAAATAATGAAATGAACGTAAGGAATTTTTATGAAAACCTCTTCCCAAGCATTGCTTCTTCTTCTACAAGTTCAGCTTCATCTTCATACATTATAACTTATGGTTCTAACTCTTCAGGATTGACAAAGCGAGCGTCCAAAGGAGTTTCCATCATATTTGAAGAGGTATCAAAGGTTTAAAAAAAGTCTGTTTAGAGATTCTTTTCACGATAACGCGTTTAAAACATCAAATAAACTTCAGGTAATTTAACAAGAAATGTATAGTCAAAACGACGCTAACATGACAGTGTTGAGTAAATGACGTCACAGCGTAAAACTGCTGCACATAATGACTCGTTGGCCGTGACACAAAGAAATTAATGGCGGACGAAAATAAATTGTAAAATTTTGGCCCTTCCCTTTCGAATATTAGAAAGATATTTCAGTGAGAGGTTCTTAATGTGTTCAAGATTATTTCAGCAAAGTTCCAGCTCGAATGAAAGAGTTTTAATTTTGGAACAATTTTCGTCCAAGTGGCCCTTTAATAACTTTTTTTAAACTTAACTAATACTATAGATAAAAGGTGCCCACTATATCTTATCATAGGGTATCAACACCTGCTTTATTTATAATAATATCAAATTTTTAACAAATACTACAACAATTTAGTTCAAAATAGATCATTGAAAATGTTTGGGTGATGAGAAACATCAGAGTTATTATCAATTAGAGTGTGAATTAGTAAAGTTTAGCAAAAATTCAAGAGCATTTTAAGCAGCATTGAAAACTTAAATGCAATTCAAGGAGATGAATGAGTAGCAATAACCCTCTTCTGTTAAGCACTAGACAAGGTTTTGACTATGCTTTGATGCAAAAACACATGATTGAAATTCATGCCCATCAGACGAATCAATAAGTGTTGGCCACCTTAATAATCTAAAAATATCTTGTAAAATCTCAGGAGTAGGAACCTCCTATTAAGCACTAGACAAGGTTTTGACTATGCTTTGATGCAAAAACATGCGATTGAAATTCATGCCCATCGAACGAATCAACAAGTGTGGGTCACCTTAGGGTTAGGGTTATAATCTAAAAATATCTTGTAAAAGCTCATTATTAATAATAATTATTATTAAGAGAGAATTCTTTTTGTATTCAAGCGGTGAGCGCCAAAAACTATTTTCTTGAAGAAAAGCTGTTGTACAAGGCTAAAATCTTGTTATTCAGAAAGTTTAACTTGTTTGGAAGTGGAGATGACTGATGAAAGTGGAATAAAAGTGTTAACCCAAAGCAAAAATGTTTTTTGAAAATGAGGTTCAGGCCTTCATTTGCTTATTTCCAAAATATATCTTCCATAAAAAAAGCCTGACAAAGCAACATCTAACACAAATGCAACAAAACATCTTTTTTACAGTTAAAAATACCATTTCAAACAAGCATTTTTAAAAAATTTCTCTTAAAGTGAATCTGACGCTTACAGGATGTGCTGATTCAAAGTGCTCATAAATAAGAATGGCAGTTACTATCCTTTGAGGAAATTTTTTCAATAATGAACAATGACAAAAAGCGCCAAGAACTAGACTTTCGTATAAGTTTTGATCCCAATTTTCGTTTTGGGTTAACACTCAAAACCTTTTTTAAACAGTTAGAAACTGATGTACTATGATAAAATGCCTGCACGAAGCAGCATTTTCAATTGTTTACAGATGTTTTGTTGCATTTGTCATCAAAGTAAGATTTTCTTTAATAATTAACACAGAATGGCTGAAATGTATGTTGGTTATATTGCAAGATCACAAAATCGGTTTGGCATATTCAATGGTATTGCTATGGAAACACCCCTGGAGCCAGGTGCTAAAAACTGCAGCTTTATGAAATAATACTTTATAGATTTGCAAGCTACCAATAAAAAGGGGAAAAAAATAACTTACCATCTGCACCTTCCTCAGCATTTGGACAATCTTTAGCAAAGTGACCAGTCTCGTTGCACTTAAAACAGCTCTTTCCGCTACCACCATCACCATTGCTCTCAGCGTTAGGGCAATCTCTTGCAAAATGGCCTGATTGCTGACACTTGTAACAGTTACCACCACCACCGCCGCCGCCAGAGCTTTCAGCATTGGGACAATCTCTGGCAAAGTGGCCTGATTGCTGGCATTTGAAGCAGTTGCCACCGCCGCCACCACCAGAGCTTTCAGCATTGGGACAATCTCTTGCAAAGTGGCCTGATTGCTGGCATTTGAAGCAGTTACCGCCACCACCACCACTTTCCTTTTTAGGACATTCTCTTGCAAAGTGACCAGATTCTCCACAATTCCTGCATCCATCCCCTCCACTGAATCCACCACCTCTACCAGCACCATCATCATCCCCTCCAGAAAATCCACCTCCCCCTTTTCCAAATCCACCACCACCGCTCTTACTACCGAATCCTCCACTACTACTACTATCACCACCACCAAACCCACCAACACCACTACCAAACCCACCACTAGTATCACCACCACTCTTACCACCAAATCCACGCCCACCACTTCCAAATCCACCATTACTTCCACCACCAAAGCCACTAGAATCTCCTCCACCTCGGCCAAATGGTTTTCGTCGTCCAGAATCACCATCCCCAAAACTACTGCCTCCATTCATGGAGCCGAAGCCACTGCTCGAGCCAAAACCGTTAGTAGCCTAAAAAAAAGTTAAAACTCGCTCAAAAACTGTTTAATCGTGATGAATTATCATTTTAAAGATGATATTTACCGGTGACGTGTTGTCTTCCCAATCGTCAGCCATGTTGTTTGCTTCAGTTACGTTCAAATGTCAGGTCTTTACGGGGGGTCGAATAGAAAAATCTGCAAAATAAGCGAAATATTACAACCACGATTACTTAGAAAACTACAAAGATCTCTTTCACCATCACTTATTACATCTTAAAGATATTAAAAGTAAAAGGGATTAAAATTACAAAGTAATTTAAGCCTTCCTTTCGTTCACGACTCTGCATGTTTTCACACTTACCGGGTACCAGTAGAAGATATGCTTTTTCTTGTAATTTTCAGCTGCGTTTTCGCAGAATTCTTACGCCAACCTTTCAAGAAGGGATAAATTTAGCTTAAAGAGCTAAAAGAAGTAGAAATTAAGGTAAAAGAAGGGAGAAAATAGTAAAAAACTGACCCTTTAGTCAGTCTTGATGGTCGACAACGTGCAGATAACCTCAGAACTCGTGGAAGAAGGATTTTAAGTACCTCCATTTCTCGCCTTCTGATTGGTCAATACATCATTGCCCATCATGCCTTATTTCCCGCCAAAAATTAAAAGAAGATCGGATAACACTTTGATGGAGACCTATCCATTCACCTATTGTTCTCTAAATAATTAGCTGTAATAGAAGAATAGTGTTGTGTGATTTATATTGAAACTATTCATATGAAGTTATGCGTAACTAAGCAACTAAGCGATTTATTGTCAATCTGTCGGCATATCCGTCATAGATTTATATCTCGTCATAGATTTTGTGATGTTCTTTGCCGCCGGCATTTCCGGATGCAAATTTTTAAGGCCGCGGGTTTTTTCCTTGCTGATTAGTTCAAAATATTATTTTTAACTTCGTAACACCAAAGACCTGTGATGGGATACCTGTGAAGGGAAATCTTAAGTCATTAATTAAAATCCAATCGTGAAAGTCCAAACAAAAAAATATATATATATATATAGTTCCAGCTCAGTCTAAGTGAATGGTTAGTGATTTCAGAAGTTATTGATGCCGTGCCTGTCTAATATACCATTGTTTTAAAGACGTGAGACATTTCTGTATGACGTAATTCCGGTATCCGCCACGTGCTAGCGGCGCTCACATATACCCCAGGTATCCCAACAGAACAACGAAATCTTACTTAGGCTCATATTTGATCTAAATCTCATTCTTCCTTCAAAATGAGATGGACAGAGACCTCTTGGATTTCTTTCCTAGGGAGTAGTGGGTGAGGAAGAGCACAACCGGATGTAATAGAAGCCGCGATCCTTTGTCAGTGTGGAACCGGAACGTACATAGTAAACGTGATTCAAAGCGTTAAGGTTCTCGCGTGAGAGGTGATGCGTGATTCTGCGTTCAAATAGACGATCGTACACGTGAAGATTGAATCGGGTTCATGTTGCCCGTGTTTTTACAAGCGTGAATCGGGTTTACTGTAGCCTGCGTTCAGCAGGTTTAGTTCTCGAGAGAAATTAAAGCGGCTGAACGAGTTAATTCATAGAGTTTCGCAAAGTACTTCGTCTCCTTTGGCCTTTATGCGTCACCGAACGAAACGCTATTGAAAGTGTCAGCTGTTTGGCTGCACCTTGGGCGAGCCCGACTCTAAGCATCAATGCTTTCAAAATTTTGAAATGTGAAATAAAACTGATAATTCTAAATCGCTCACTTCGCTACTATTATTTTGTGGCCAGATTTCAAACCAAGTCCAGTCAAGTCCACATAAATTTTCCACCATTAAAAAAATTTCAAAATTTTATCGATTTGACCTCAGAAAACATCTCTAATTGTTCTTCCTAATCAGCGTTTCCCTTTCTGCCACACGTTCCCACGTTTTTTCTTCTTCTTTGAGACGGTTCCAAGAGGCTTTAGCTAAATCACTTCCGGTCAAGCCGTATAGCGTTACACACCAAATCAAAGAAATAAGTTTTCTATAAAGTACGTCACATGTCAAAGTTGAAACATCCCTCATTTGGCTCCCTCCGGGTGATATATTTTCAAATCTCTGGTCATTAATACTAAAGAAAAAGAATATCTGTCAGCCGTTTGTTGTAAACCCTCGACAAACCCAAGGCAATGGAATAAAAGACGAAGAATATGGATAGCTTTGCATGGCTTGGTGCCTTAACTTTGCTATTCGGGCTCCAGATTTGGCTTACGAAAGGTAAATTATATCTATTGAATTAGATTTGTTGTATTTAAGAGAGGATAAACAGTCAATACGATCACTATACTTGGCACATCATACTGACAAAGTTTTTTACATCTCTACGAACTAAAATATGTCAAGAAAACGTGTTTCTCAGATCTTTTAACTCGTTAACAGTGTTGCTCAGTTAATGCTTGACTAACGCCTGTGAAGTTTTTTTTTGAGATGACAATTCTCTATTGCTTGTTGTTGTGAAATTCAATTATTTGGAGTCTACCCTATCGATTTAATGCACCAAATTAAAAAAAAAAAGATTAAATCTGGAATTACATGTAGAGCAAGAGAATATGAAGTACTAACTTATATTCTCTTGGTGTAGAGCTTTATATTTAATCGTTTTGATACGAGCTGTACAGAAGGAAAAAAACGATTAACTGCAAATTGAAAGCGTGTTAAGTTAATTAAATTGAAAGCAATTGAGAAAACAATATTTATATAAGATCTGTCTAACTGGCTAAGGACGTTATGCTAGAGTTTAAATTAACTGATTTTCGTGTGATATTACTAGTAACTCAGTATCTCCTTTTGTCTTTTACTATAAACACAAAGCTTAATTATTTCATGAAGCCGATTTTTTGAACCAAATATTGAAAAC
This sequence comes from Actinia equina, assembly GCA_011057435.1. NCBI lineage: Eukaryota > Metazoa > Cnidaria > Anthozoa > Actiniaria > Actiniidae > Actinia > Actinia equina. The sequence continues at coordinate 153,915 of WHPX01000697.1, read as the reverse complement.
TGTCAAAATATACTAATATTTTAATTGATTTTCCTCAGTGATAACAAAGCAAAATTCTTAACAAAATGAAAATGAAAAATTACAGTCTAATAAATCCGTTTTATCTTGTCGGAGTTTTATCAATCAACAGGCTAAATTTTCCCACAAAATAAATAAAAGTATGAGTTAAAAACATGTTTGTTTTTCAGATAATTTTACACACTTAGCTGATTTAGAGGTCATTTCGCTTCAGCATGTTGGTTGAAGCTATCAGATATTTGAGGGACAGACCAGGTTTCTTGGAACCAGCTAGGGAAAGCATAGCAAAATTCTGAATAGAAATTTATCTGTAGAAAGTATAAATATAGAACTGGTTTTCCACAACTGGTATTTAACTAAATATTTTTCACATGAGATAAAAAAAGATTTGAGTGGGCAAAGAAACGCAAAATGAAATTGTTCAGCTCAACAATGAAATTAACCGAAACCTCCATTCCTTCGTCCCTCCCCCCGCCACACTACTATTAGCAATGTTACGTTCTAAATGGTTTGCCTGTGGTGGGAGGATTGTTTATTGAGAGGAAGGGGTAGCAACAGGAATCTAATCTAGCCTATTTCTCTTTATTTTGAGCATAATGTTGTTGTCCTACAAGAGTACAGTATCATTTCTTTGTTTAACGGTTGTGCATGAGAAGACACATAAATGTGGATACAACTCAAGCAAAGAATGTTATTCTCAAGATAATGACACGTTGTATGAAATGGGAAAACATTATGCCCAAGGTAAAGAGTTCTATTCAAATAAACTTTATTCAATGAAGCCTTTTTTTCCCCTTAATCTAACAGCCCAAGACTTAGATCTTCTAGACAACAAAGGCAGAATCGATGGCAGCACATTCATCGTGGGATTCCTCACACAATTCTCGAGAAAATCTTCCTCAAGCATAGACAGTGTTCGTCTCTACATCACAGCAGACCGTTATGCACAGTCATTTATCCAGATACCAGCGATAAATAGCAACAAAATCGTGACCTTACGTCCGGGGGGGACAATGGCAGTCGATTTACCCGGGACAGTGCGCATGAGCCGTATAACCGGTACTGAACGCAAAGGTATTAGAATATGGACCAATTCTTCTGTTTCAGTGTATGGGATGAATTTTATAGACCAATCGAGTGATGGATTCCTAGCATTACCTTTAGGCCTGCTGGGTAACAGCTACATGGTCGTTACGTATACACCCATAATGCATGCCGTTGTCATGGTGATTGCCGCCTTAGGTGGAACGGAAGTGACGTTTAAGCTCAAGTTGTCTGGAGCCGGAAGCGTAACAGTGGAAAACAAGCAGTACAGAAATGGAGACTCGTTTAAAGTTATGCTCGATAAACATGACTCGTTTCAGCTTCTTGCGGACAGTGCCGCTGGGTCGTTGACTGGTACAAAGATAACTTCCACCAAAGCAGTGGCCGTGTACTCTGGTAACGACTGCGCGAACGTCCCCGAATCTCACGGCGGTTGTGACCACCTCGTAGAACAAATCCCTCCCTTATCGACGTGGGGGAGAGAGTTCCTCGTAAAATCTACACCTCAGAGGAATGCAGGGGACATTTTTGTCATCCTAGCGTCCGAGGATCAAACTCAAATACAAATATACAACGTGAATGGCAGCACGCTTGTCAAAACAATCAGTGCTGGCGAAACCTACGACTTTGACGCCGCATTCAATAGTAGTAGTCACGTGATCACGACGTCAAAGCCGTGCCTGGTCGTACAGTATGGTAAAGGACATACAGTTGACGATTCAAATTTCGCGCCTTTTATGAGTATCATCCCTTCAACGAATCAGTTCTCGAATGATTATACTCTTGTAGTGCCGGAAGTCCAGTCTAGATCATTTAAATCGTTCGCTAATATTTTCGTGAAAAATGGAGAAACGCAAGATATCGAAGTGAAAACGACAAACTCAAAAGACCAAATAGTTTGGAAGAAGATTGCTTCGTCGGATTACTCGACTGCAACAGTGAGTCTAACGAGAGGCCAGTACCGTTTTTATCACAGATCGCCTCTAAGAACATTTTCCATGATTTTTTATGGTCACGGAGATTACGAAGCTTTCGGGTATCCCGCGGGATTCCGTGTATATCGACCCCCGACACACTGTAAAACTGCAGTCACCATTCCCGCGGATAATATAGATAATGATTGCGATGGTAATGTTGATGAGGAGTTGTTAAATGGTAAAGATGATGACGGTGATGGAAGAATTGATGAGGATTTGGCTACTCTTATCCCTGAGATGGAAGCACCTTTCATGTTCAACGAAACGGACTGTAGTTCCCCTGAGGGTTTTTTTCTGCCGTCAAGCCCAGTACCCGACTACCGGGCAAAGGGAATGTGCGCTGTTAGAGGAAGCTTAAACATCGTATACACCGATAAAACTTCAAATATCCGAGGTTGTTGGGAGACGAAAACTCGCGAATGGTCCTTCACTGATGGATGCCAGAATAAGATCAAACTTAATCAAGTTATCAACGTTTTTAAACCAAACCAAATAAGACTCTCTTTTCCTTCCGATAAGATTTTCAACTGTTCGTCTCTGCCCAAAGATAATCGTTATGGGGTTCCTGTGGTGACGTCTGACTGCACGGGGAATGTTACAATGACGTACAAAGATAGTAACTGGGGCGTCATCCGGGACTGTGGATACCTGAAGCCAGTGAAGGTCACAAGGACGTGGACAGTAACAAATGTCTGTGGGATCAAGACTTCAGCGACACAAATACTGTCTTTCATCAACAACGGTCAGTGAATTTTAGTCAAAATAACCGACTGAGTTCTAACGCGCTCTGTGGTTGGTCAAAATGGCATCATTTTAAATGAATTCTAAGATGCGAAAGTTGTTCATATTTTTGCGCGTGCGCTCTGAATTTGTACTTTCACGCGAAAATGCTTCCATTTTTCTCTTCCCTTCCCTTCCCTTCCCTTCCCTTCCCTTCCCTTCCCTTCTCTTCTCTCCTCTCCTCTCCTCTCCTCTCCTCTCCTCTCCTCTTCTACGGAACCGATGCATTAATCTACCTACTGAAAACGTTAACCAGCATCAAAACATTGTCCAATACTTCTCCATGCTCTGCCCAATAAAACCCTTCTCGCATTGTATTTTTTACAGTCATCAAGCCCCGTATTGTAGACATCAAATCAACAGTGTCTGCAGGCACGGACCATAACATAACATTAACCTGTAAAACCCAAGGCGATCCTCAACCAATCAACACATGGGTCTTACCTAACGGTGAGTACGTCAACAAGTCACAAACCATTGAAGATATCGAGGTCCTAGCAGACGACTTATCTCAGATAAAAAGAATCAAGGCTGTTCAGGATGATGGCTCGTTGATAATAACCGACGCCCGGGTGAGAGACTCTGGTTTTTACAGATGCATAAGCAAGAATATTGGAGGGGTTGCGTCTGGGGAAGTGAACGTCACAATTCATGACGGTAAGATCTAGATTAGGGGGGAGGGAGGGTAAAGACTTTTTGAAAAGAAATATTTCTGTGTTCATACCTTGATTTCAGTACTCTCGTAAGGCACGATTACGCGGAGTAATTTTCTCTGCAACTTGTCTCGAAACAGCGTTGTGACACACAAATTGCAAGAGTGATTTACACGGTGGAACGGGGACGCAATCCTTACCAAAAGTCGAAACGAATTCTACTTTTGGCAACGATTGCGGCAACTTGTCTCGCAGCATTGTTTTCAAAAATCGCTGTATAGGCTACACGCGCTGCAATAAAAGCTCCATGCAGCTCGTTGCAAGACAAGTTGCAGAGAAAATTTCTCCATGTAATCGCGCATTAAGTATTGATTGGTTACAAGCATTCCCAAGAGAGTCAAAAGACAACAAGATGGCGGCCATTTTGGTGCGATTAAAAATCGATGCCAATGGGAAATCTTTTGTTAAATAGTACCAACATAGAAACGATCGATGACGCAAAGTGCAAACGATAAATTTTTCTTTCTAATTGACACAATTTCCTAATACCACTTCATCATTACGATAGTCATATAAATTATCGATTTTTGTCAGAAATTTTATAATTGCAATAATTAATAGATCTATCTCCATAGAGAAGTTTGGCAAATCTTAATCTCCCGTTACGGTTTTCTGTTAAAATTGCAGATCTCGTTGATGTCGACGCCAGTATCACAATAAAGGACTTATTGTTTGATGAAGCTCTAAACGACAAAGACTCCTTACTGTACCGTACGATGGAACAACACATGAAGACAAATGTAAGACTATAGACACATTATATATGGATTGAATATCGTACATTTTTTGCTTGCTTGCTTGCTTGCTTGCTTGCTTGCTTGCTTGCTTGCTTGCTTGCTTGAAAAAAGAAAGGCTCACTTCCACAGCATCATTTGGGGTTGGGCCAATCTTCTGCCACATCAAATAACAAGCGGGTTCCCTTCTACACCATATGGAGTTATAGGATCTACTATATAGCACCAAAAAGGCGAACGGAGAATTCCCACTACATTAAATGGGAAGGAGATTGTCACGATTTAAAGTTCCCATACTGGAGGGTAACGCTTCTGATACTCAAAAATCTCCTTTTCAGCTGACTAAAGTGTTTGAAAACATGACAGGATTCCAGGAAGTTCAGATTCACGGATTTCGGTAAGTTTTAAACTTGATTCGATATGATCGTGACAACACAGCACACGGACGCACTAAGTTGACTTTGCGTTACCATCCGCCTGGGCTCTGAGTGGATGGCGGAGTAGAATTATCTTGCGCACTGATTGGTTAAATAACCCACTTGATTGACACCTACGTATGTTCGTATTGGTCTCCGCCAAGAACTGAAGGGCACTGGGCGATTCCAAATGACCGAAACAGGAAATAGGAATTTCCATTCTTGTATTAGCCAATCATGGAACACTTGCAGCTGGAATTGTACTGGGTTCTGCACACCTAAGCCAGCTGATCTGATATAATGACGTCACTACAAAACTGAATGTGTCGTGAAGCCTAGCTGCGAAAATTGACCAGGGAAAAATAAAAACATGCCCGCCATTGCAATAAGAAAAGGTAATAGGACTCCATGCTGTCCAATTAAGAAATAATTGGACGAGAAAAATTCCGAGGACTTCCAATTTGGCAGTCAAAGGAATTTTTTGAATTTAATTATTTCATTTGGACAGACATTTAGACCTATTGCAGATTAATTATATCATCCCAAACTATGCTAGACTGATTCCATAAGTCATAGTTTTCCTCGAAAGAATGCGAATGGAAACGATCAAGTGCAAATCAGCAACGTTTTTTTCCTTTGTTGGTCTGTAAATCCCTAATTTCAAGAGGAAAAGTGACACCTCAGTTTTGTAAATTTTCTCGATTCTGATTGGCTAATATTTCTTCTCAGCTGCACGAAAGAAACAAAAGTCGCAGCGTAAGATTGGTTTTCACTGTCCGTTAATATTATTCATTTATCTTTTGTAGGAATGGTAGTGTAAAAGTATTATTCAGAGTCGTGGTCAAGAAGAAAAACAAAGACGAGAAAACGTCACTTGTCGTACGTAAAGTTGGTCAGAGGCTCATAACAAAAGTGAAGACAGGACAGCTAGGGAATTATAAGATCGAACCAACTGCTGAACTAAGAGGTTAGTATTTTTATTCTCTCTTCGTATCTGCTCTTTTCCGCTGTTATCTCTTCACCTCTGCTTTGCTTTGCTTGCTTTGCTTTGCTTTGCTTTGCTTTGCTTTGCTTTGCTTTGCTTTGCTTTGCTTTGCTTTGCTTTGCTTTGCTTTGCTTTGCTTTGCTTTGCTTTGCTTTGCTTTGCTTTGCTTTGCTTTGCTTTGCTGCGTTGTGTCGTGCTGCGCTGTGCTGTGCTGCGCTGTGCTGCGCTGTGCTGTGCTGTGCTGTGCTGCGCTGTGCTGCGCTGCGCTGCGCTGCGCTGTGCTGTGCTGTGCTGTGCTGTGCTGTGCTGTGCTGTGCTGTGCTGTGCTGTGCTGTGCTGTGCTGTGCTGTGCTGTGCTGTGCTGTGCTGTGCTGTGCTGTGCTGTGCTGTGCTGTGCTGTGCTGTGCTGTGCTGTGCTGTGCTGTGCTGTGCTGTGCTGTGCTGTGCTGTGCTGTGCTGTGCTGTGCTGTGCTGTGCTGTGCTGTGCTGTGCTGTGCTGTGCTGTGCTGTGCTGTGCTGTGCTGTGCTGTGCTGTGCTGTGCTGTGCTGTGCTGTGCTGTTCTGTGTTGTGCTGTGCTGTGCTGTGTTGTGCTGTTCTGTTCTGTGTTATGCTGTGCTGTGCTGAGCTGTGCTGTGCTGTGCTGTGCTGTGCTGTGCTGTGCTGTGCTGTGCTGTGCTGTGCTGTGCTGTGCTGTGCTGTGCTGTGCTGTGCTGTGCTGTGCTGTGCTGTTCTCTACTCTCTTCTTCACTGTGCTGTGCTGTTCTCTATTCTCTTCTTCACGTAACTCTACACAATCCTTAGGCATTCCCAATATTATTTTTGTGCTTCTAGAAAAGCCACCTCCACCACAGGAACTCCAAGCCAGTGATATCAAGCACGGCTCAGTACATCTAGACTGGGACCCTCCCGAGCTTCACCATATGTTTGCCGTGTCGAGCTACTTGATTCAATACAAGAAATTTGGCGACAAAAGAAACTGGATGTCATATGCTACTGTCCATGGACAAGATCACAGACTCGACGGGCTGGACTCCGGAACAAGTTATTTGATAAGAATGAAGTCTAAGAATAAATATGGACACAGTGCACCAAGTGAGGGCGTTGAAGTAACAACACTTAACGGTGTGTTGCGCGACATCTTTATCTAAATGATTAAGGAATTTGTAATTGCGTTACGACCTCGATGTAACAACACTCAAAGCTGTGTTGCGTGACATCTTTGTCTAAATGATTAAGGAATTTATAATAGGCCTTTTGCAACAACAGGTCACGTGACCCTACCCCCCGTAAAAATGGACGTTGTGTCAAAATGAACAAAAGAATTGGACAGAGCACCTCGAAATTAGTAAGAAGCCAAAGTTTCAGCTTATGACATGTAACACAGGAGAAATGGCATTAAATACCAAATGGAATATATTTTATAAGGATTTGTATGGGGAAATGTCCTGGAGGGCAAGCTGGTGTTCATTTTGACACAACGTCTCTTTTTACGGGGGGTAGGGTCACGTGACCTGTTGTTGCAAAAGGCCTATTGCGTTACGACATTGATGTAACAACACTGAAAGATTTGTTGTGTGACAACTCATATTTGATATCTCATATTTCATATCTAAATGATTGAAAATGACAATTGTATGACGTGCCATTGACGGCTTTATCATATTTGGATAATTTAGTAAATCCTGCATATATGCGTGACGCACGAAAATCACGACTTTGAAACCACGTGTCTCGAAGTCATCTCCAAACTTTGAAGTGACCGCACATTGTTGCGTGACACCCTTATCATATCCAAATGATTAAGCAAATAAGTTCACTTATAAACGCCTGACATCTTCTCATCCTCGCTACCGCATGTGACAATATCACGTGACAATAAAACGATGACTGGATGACTTGATTGAGGCTTAGGCATTACTAACAACCCCCCCTCCGGGAAGATGTTTTGCTGATCATTTGGCTTGCGCATTATATAATCCACCGATTCTGCATTCATTGTTCTACCTTTCTAGTTACTGTTGCTACGTTTGATATACAGAATGGAACAGACACCGATTGCTGAAAATTGTCAATAATACATTCTAATGGTACATTAAGTAAAAACTTAATAACTACTGAAAAAATCTTATGAATTGGAGTTTGTTGGTCGGTTTGTATTCCATTGGGGAAACTACCCATTGTTTGGATGGACACTGAAGCATAGCCGGGATCGGTCTATTGTCACGTGATATATCTTGCCCTAAAGATCGTCGTCATCATTAATGACGTCATTCTTATCATTGCAGGTCTTACAAGTGCCGAGCTAGCCCTTATCATAGTAGTGCCAATACTTGTTTTGGTTATCATCGCAGTCATTGTGCTGATCGCCTGGAGAAAGAGACGTAAAAGCATGGGATTCCTTCGCGCTAACCTTGAGGTAAAAAGCATTTAGATGTTATCGAACTTTGGCTGATCTAAGTCAGGGCATGGCTGACTCACAGATAGAACCCTGAAACAACCTCTTGGCTGATCTAAGTCAGGGCATGGCTAACTCACAGATCGAACCCTGAAACAACCTCGGGGATGATCTAAGTCAGGGCATGGCTAACTCACAGATTAAACCCCGACACAACCTCTTGGCTGATCTAAGCCAGGTCATAGCTAACTCATGAACCCTGGAACCACCTCGGGGATGATCTAAGTCAGGGCATGGCTAACTTACAGATTAAACCCTGAAACAACCTCTGGGCTTATCTAAGCCAGGTCATAGCTAACTCACAGATTGAACCCTGGAACCACCTCGGGGATGATCTAAGTCAGGGTATGGCTAACTCACAGATTGATCCCTGACACAACCTCTGGGCTGATCTAAGTCAGGGCATGGCTAACTCACAGATTAAACCCTGAAACAACCTCTGGGCTGATCTAAGTCAGGGCATGGCTAACTCACAGATTAAACCCTGAAACAACCTCTGGGCTGATCTAAGTCAGGGCATGGCTAACTCACAGATTAAACCCTGAAACAACCTCTGGGCTGATCTAAGTCAGGGCATGGCTAACTCACAGATTAAACCCTGAAACAACCTCTGGGCTGATCTAAGTCAGGGCATGGCTAACTCACAGATTAAACCCTGACACAACCTCTGGGCTGATCTAAGTCAGGGCATGGCTAACTCACAGATTAAACCCTGAAACAAACTCTGGGCTGATCTAAGTCAGGGCATGGCTAACTCACAGATTAAACCCTGAAACAACCTCTGGGCTGATCTAAGTCAGGGCATGGCTAACTCACAGATTAAACCCTGAAACAACCTCTGGGCTGATCTAAGTCAGGGCATGGCTAACTCACAGATTAAACCCTGAAACAACCTCTGGGCTGATCTAAGTCAGGGCATGGCTAACTCACAGATTAAACCCCGACACAACCTCTTGGCTGATCTAAGTCAGGGCACGACTAACTCACAGATCGAACCCTGGAACAACCTCTGGGCTGATCTAAGTCAGGGCACGGCTAACGTACAGATCGAACCCTGAAACAACCTCGGGGCTGATCTCAGTCAGGGCATGGCTAACTTACAGATCAAACCCTGAAACAACCTCTGGGCTGATCTAAGTCAGAACATGGCTAACACACAGATTGAACCCTGAAACTACCTTCGTGGCTGATCTAAGTCAGGACTCGGCTAACGTACTCACATACCGAATTGTGAATTAGCTTGGTGGTTCTTGAGACTGAGTAATTAGTCCCTACAATTTTTCCACTACAGCTGTATCAAGTTTTTAAATCTTCCATTTTTAGGACGACGAAGGTGTTGTGCGGTATTCTCGTCCGACTGAGAAGATTGTCATCGATGGTACTTTCACGTGGAGGGAAATCCAGAGAGGTCGTCTCGAGTTTGGTCGAGTGTTGGGGGAAGGGGAGTTTGGGATGGTATTAGAGGCCAACCTAACAGAAGATGATGGTAGCAAAAAACGATGTGCGGTGAAAAAATTGAAAAGTAAGAATTTGAAAGTGAATTTGACCTGGCCTGTCTTATCTAGTCGTCTTGTCTTACGGTAACACTTCTAAAAAAGTTGCTAACAAAGCTGTCGCTCTCGTTCCATGATCTAATTGAAATTTCCATGCAAAGGCAATTCACCTTTTCGGCGTTAGCTTGGATTGTGTTACGGTCACCAAAAAGTTCGGACATCGTTCTCGGATTTCCATACAAATTCACTGACTTTAAAGAGAAAATTTAGGTAGATTTTTTTAGTTAGCTATCCTAACAGCAGTAATAAAAGCTTCAATCAAGCTAGAAAAATGATTATTTACTTGTATTTCGAGAACTAACTAAACTATAACCATGTAAATAGTTCATTTAGAGTCAGTACATTTGTACGGAAATTCGAAAACAATGTCCGAACTTTGGTGACCGTAACACAATCTAAAACATTTCATACCCCGTGAGGGCTAGCGCCGAAAAGGTGAATTAGTATCGACCCCCTGCATGTGACGTCAGAGCTGCTCAATTCAATCTAATGAGAATTGGAAACCTACTGTTCTGTCCTCCTGCATTTCGACGTGCTGCAGGGGGTCTTATTTAGGAACACAACTGTACCATGATTCCATGCAAATGGTTTAATACCCGCGTTGACGCGACGCTTCCTCCCATAAGGTGGTGTTACACGGGCCAACTTGCAACGCTGATTTTTCGCGCAACGCTGTTGCACGAAAAATCGTTGCCGTGTAACATAGCGCCGAGGACGATTTTTCGCGCAATATTTCACTCTGCAACACGTTGAAAGTTTTTGATCTGGCTTTAAAAACTTGCAACGCAATGACGAATTTTCAGCAAATCGATGTGTGTAACATGTCCATCGCCGATTTGACGCGCGACAAAATGGCGCCGACTGTAGAAGAAGTAAGTTTAAACAGTACAGCAACTGCAACGATTGACTAAACCTAATGAAACGGATAAGATGAAACTTTTGGAGCTGATAAAAAATGATAAAAGCAAAAAAAGAAGAAAAAAAAGATAGCCGTGAGTGAGTTGGCAGCGCGTGGACTGAATACTAAAGTAAATGTTGCGCGAAAAGTTGTTCCCGTGTAACATGTCGCAAAAAATCGACACACAAATGCCGCAATAGCGTTGCACGAAAAATCGGCGTTGCAAGTTGTTCCGTGTAACACCACCTATAGGCCTCATGTACTCACGATCGATTTTAATAGGGTTGGCGAGCAATAGCGACATGAAGGACCTCCTAAATGAGTTGGAAATAATGATTCAAGTGGGAGAACACAAGAATATCGTGAATCTGATTGGTGCTTGTGCGACAGGAGGTGAGTTTTTAGGAGCAGGCGTAGCTCAGTTGGTTAGTGCGCGACCTTCAGAACTTGAGGTCCACGGTTTGATCCTTAGGATCTCAACGTCTGTTTCGACTTCTCTCTAATCCGTGTAGCTTCAGCTTTGAGTCGTCTTAAAACAGAGCACTGATGGAGAGAGGGGGAAAAGTGCGCACCGTCGGCTTCCATTGATAGCAGTTGAATTTCAACTGAAGGAACTACCGACGTTAAATATAGGTACTTTACCTTTTAGTTGTTCACAACTGATCGTTTAAAGAAGTTAGAACCACGTGACCTGATAGTCAAATGCCTCATTGTGACGTATTTGATACTTCTTTTAAGATGGTCCCTTACTGGTCGTGGTAGAGTTCGCTTCCAACGGAAGTCTTCTTCGCTACTTACAGAAGCAAAGTAGTAGATCTTACGGAGACATGGCGGAATATGTCGTCCATATACCCCCCGCAGAGAGGCTAAAAATAGCCTGTGACATCGCTAACGGTATGGCTCATTTGGCTAGAAGACGGGTAAGTGTCGAACAAAAATGAATTAACAAAACATTATCCCATTTAATGGTTTTTCTTTGTGTTATTTCAGTGTATTCACAGGGATCTCGCAGCTCGTAACGTACTGCTCGATGAAAACTGGACGGCCAAGGTCTCTGATTTTGGTTTGTCACGTGACGTCTATAGCAGTGCCGTGTATGAGAAGACTACAGGGGTAGGTAATATCAGCTAGTCAAACTCTGTCCGTCAGGTGCTATCGACCACGGAATATTCTATTGCATGGTATTAAAATGGCAGGTAAACACTGCCCGTCATGTGCTATCTACCACTGAGTATTCTATTGCATATTATACAATGACAGGCCAAGGTTGTCCGTCTTGTGCTATCTACCACAGAATATTGTATGGCATGGCATCAAAATGACAGGCAAAGATTGCCCGTCATGTGTCATCAACCATTAATATTCTATTGCTTGGTATCACGAGCTGAATGAATCCCATGAAACTCATTACCAGCCTACGATGACGGGCAAACACTGTCCGTCACTCCTTCATTTCAGCTATCAATCAGCTGAATACAAAATCTCATTAACAGGCTCGTATCATCGCTTTGTTTCATAGGGTAAACTTCCAGCCAAGTGGATGGCCATTGAAGCTCTCGAAGCAGGACTAAACACCACTCAGAGTGATGTGTAAGTACAGGCTTGGGCTTCCTGTCTCATTACTTTAGTGCAAGACCTTATTGACCTTTAGAAATGTCACACTGTAATAAAGTTTTGACTCGTTTTTACAAATAATGTTTTTTGTTCTAACCTTGTTTGCTGTAGATGGTCATTTGGTGTGGTTCTTTGGGAAATAGAAACTGGAGGTAAGATTTAAAAAATAAGGGGGGGGGGGGGGTGGGTCAAATCACGTGCCAGACATAAAACGATTCTTTCACAATAGACTTTTAAGCTGAGCGTAAATTTTCCCCCATTTCATGACCACTTGTCATTCTCTTGATAATAAGATTCCATGTTTGAGTTGTATCCATATTCATGTGAATAGGTGATGATACTCTATAGTTTGACTGGAGTTCTGAAATGCCAAAAGATTACGCCCATACGTACTGAAACTTATAAATAGACCCTTTTCGAGTTCCAAATTACCGCTGTGTTTCTTGATTACAGACTCATTCACTCAGGCTTGGCCTCGCATCAGTGTCTAAATATTCACAAATACCAACAGTAAAGTAAAGAAAGCAAAACTTCAACAATACGAACACTTTGAAACTTGACGAACCTTGACTGGAATAAATGAATATTCTTCCCTAAATCGAGGCTAAGCCTGAGTAAATGAGTCTGTAATCAAGAAACACAGCGGTAATTTGGAACTCGAAAAGGGTCTATTGATTTAACTTTCTGTAACGGCAACAAAGATACAGGGGCTGGGTTTCCTGTGGTTTCAGTCCAAACTCTACTCTTTCTTTCTCTTTCCCCTTCCGTTATTAAATATCTTACTTCAAATTTTTGTTTGTCCTGTACTAGGAGGGCTTTCATTTATCAGCGTATGGAAACCACATGGAAAGCCCCACCCCCCATGGCAGAGGCAACAAATGCATAACCCCCTTTCATCATCATGCAATAGTTCTCAGCCCCCTTAATATGTGATAACCGCCCTCCTAACCACTTTCTCATGATCAAAATAAAGTAAATCCCCTTAAAATTTTAGCCGCCCCGCGTCTTTCCTTCATGCGCTAATAAATGAGAGCCCCGTAAAGTAATCATATCGTCTTATTCCTCTAGCTTGCATTCCATATCCAGCGTTCTCGGTCATGGAGATGTTGAGCGCTTTAAAACAAGGATACAGACTCGAAAAACCGGAGGCTTGTTCAATTGAACTGTAAGTTGAAAAAGGTTTGATCCTTCAGATAATACAACTATGTCTACAAAAAGCAAAGAGGGAGCAGACCAGAGCTTTTCGGAGTTTTTCTTCCCTGAATTTGACACAAAACACAGATCTTTTAAAATAAAAATACGTCACATATCCTTAAATGTCTCCCTTGTTATTAGTTTTCAGGAACAATTAATTCAGTAAAAGGTTTGAAAACATTGAAAAAGGTGTGAATTTGCATGGATTTAGTGTGAATTTTTGGCGCCAAAACGCGTTGATAGTTTAATGAATTTATACATTTTTCAACGGATTTGGAGGGAAATTTCGGAGCCAAAACGCGTCTGCTCGCTAAATCAACCCCAGGTCTCTCTCTCGCCACGCCACTGTCTCTTAATATACTATAACATAGAGAATATTTCTACCACCTCCCCTCTGACACTTTTAACTTTTTTTGCTTTAGGTATAACATTATGTTAAGATGCTGGGAAGCCAATCCCGCCCTACGGCCTTCATTCGATGATCTGTATATTGAGCTGCACTGTCTAAAGGGTTTTGTACCTGTAAGTATACGTATTTAGCTTCATAGGATGCCAAGAGATATCTAGGGAATACACCTCTTTCGCTTGGGCGTAATGTTTTGTTTATTTCAGACCACGTGTCATTTCCTTGAGTATCATTTCTTTGTTTGGATGCAAATAAAACAAATAATCCTATTCTCAAATGAATGACAAATTTATGTATAATAATTGTCTAGCTTAGAATAATTCAATAGTAATTATGTCAATCTTATTTCTTATTATGTCTAATTTATTTTATAGCTTCATAGTTTATCGTAAATTTATCTTGTGTGTATGTTATTGTAAAATAGATAGTTTTATCAATAGGAGAAAAGCCACCTCGTGGATTCTATTGATTAAACCATTATTATTATTATTATTATTATGACACGTGGTCTGGAAATGTCAAAACAAACGTCCAATCTAGTGAGGTCTATTACTCCAAGTTGTGGTTTTCATAGCCGCCATCTTGATTACCAAAAAGACCAAGTCCTTTCATTATGTCATTAGTTATTGTCATTAGAATCATTGAAAAGCAGCGATTTCACTTCGAATCCTCTGTTCCTCAGAGTTAACCTCCATTTTGTGTAAAATCATATACGTGTTCCAGTGAATGTCCGTGAAATTTCAAAGTGTTCATATTGTTGAAAATGTGCGTTCTTTACTTTACCGTTGGTATTTGTGGATATTTTGATGCAGAAATGTGGCTAATTACCCTAATTTTAAAAATTTGAGAACTAAGACTCTTCATAATAAAGTCTTCAAACATGTTCAAACGTGTGTATTGAGGCTTTGCACTATCACGTGATGGCAGCCATGACAGGAGGCATAGCATAGAGTCTTTTTCTCCTGGGAAACTGAATTCTTTCTCATGTAAATCAGATGAGACCAGATTCAATTGTTCCTGCCTCCAGTCATGGCTGCCATCACGTGATGGTGCAAAGCCTCTATCGATGGGCTCCCTGTGCCCAGAACCTAAAACCTGTTTGTGTATTGTTTCCAGAATTCCAGCTCAAGTTATTATGAACACATGGAAGGAGGAGTGGCGATTGGAGAAACGGATGCTTGATCAAGTATTCCTCGAATTAATGTAGAGTGAAAATCTTTGACTCTGTTGACAATTATTTGGGGCGAAAAGCTGTCAAAACAATGAAACCAGAATACCGAAAAAAGTTGATTTTACGAATAACAAAATGAACGCGGAGAAACTGGGAACTAGGATGAACATTTTTATTTCAGTCTTCTCCTACACAACACAGAACCTGAAAATATAAATTTAAAAAGAGAGAGAGAGATTTTTTCCTGTAAGTAGGCCAAAATAGAAATTTTTTTGCAATAAATAATGGGGCCATCTGGGGAGATTTAAGGTGTCTAGCCGCTATATAGTTGTGGCTTTGCAAACTGGTAGTTGTGGCTTGTGCGGGCTGAAAATAAGGCCATGTACTAATGCCAAACTTTTGTTGACAACCGCTGTGTTTGTCTTCTTTTGACGTGGCAAATTCATGAATATTTAAGCCCGAAGAACGACGAATGTGATTTGGAGATTATTAAGAGTAATGTTTGGATTTCTTGATTTTTGATATTCGTTTAGACGCAAGAAAATAACAGTGAATGATAACAGAGTCCAAATTAGCCATTTCGAGGTTTAATAAAAGACTGAGTGGAGTACGGTTGAATTTGCATTGTATTTTGGGACTGTTATGGGGAAGAATCAACCCCATTTTGGAAACATGACTCCTAAACAGTCCCAAAATTTACTGCAATGTCATCTCGTAGTTTTAATTTTTACGCAAATTTGATAAAAACACTAAAATTTGAGTGTGTATTGAAATTGCTTTACAAACGTACTTCACGTACGGAATTTGTGTAGAGATTAAGAAAACTAGCATCTCTTTGCATACCAAAACGCTCTTGAATTCCAGTCAAATGTGCAGGTGCAAATATTTCTTTCACATGATCGACTACCATCACTCTCTCCAATCTCGTACCCATTGCTCTTTTTACTGCGCATGCTCGGAGAACAAGATTGTGACATCTCATAATTTTAGATAATATTATTTTGTATCAATAATGTTAAGCGGTATTTACTTCGGAATCGAATTAAATGAGTAATAAAAAGATTACTGAATAAGAAATAATTTTCTTATTTTTCTTTAAAGTATGGAAGTACAATAAACGTTTAAGAGGAAATGTTTTTCAATAATGAGCAATAATGGCAAAAAGCGCCAAAAACTAGACTTTCGTATGAGTTTTGATCCCAATTTTCGTTTTGGGTTAACACTCAAAACCTTTTTTAAACAGTTAGAAACTGATGTAATATGATAAAATGCCTGTTTGAAGCGGTATTTTCAATTGTACAAAGATGTTTTGTAGCATTTGTGTTAGAATGTTGTTTATGGGAAATAAGCAAATGAAGGCCTATACCTCATTTTCGAATAAAATTTTTGCTTTGGGTTAACATTTTGATTCCACTTTCATCGGTCATCTCCACTTCCAAACAAGTTAAACTTTCTGAATAACAAGATTATAGCCTTGTACAACAGCCTTTCTTCAAGTATATTAGTTTTTGGCGCTCACTGCTTGAATATGAGAATTCTCTCTTAACAACAATGGAGACAAGGATGCGACCAGATTTCGTACGACTGCGAAGAATCCCACGAAACGACGTACCTTGACGTGACCATGACGACACGTCCTCGCGAAAGGGTACGAGAATGCCATTGGTTTTCATATTGGAGCGAAATCTACTCTATGCGCAATACTCTAGTTTTCTTCAAGTTTCAAGATGTCAACGGGAATTCATCAATTAAGCTTAATATATGCCAGACATTCTATGGCTTGCTCTCAACAAAGAAATTTATCCCACTAAAGATTAATCAACATTACGATGCTTTGAGGTTAGCTTAACGTCATCAGCCATCAATCATTAGATAAAGTACGACTAATTAATCGTGACAAGACTCATTACAGTCAAACCAGCCAATACGTTCCTATCGAGGTTTAAACATTCAGTTTATTATTCGAAGTTGGATTTTCACCTTACTTTGAAATTTGCATAAATGAAACGAACGTAAAGTTGTAACCTCAAAACTTCGGCAAAATGTATATTTGTGTAAGGACTTTTTGACCAAATTAACAGAGCAAACATATAGCTACAAACAGGTAGCTACAACTGTAGCCGAAATAATTTTGGATTTGTACGTATCTGTGAAGAACTAAATAAGCTTTTAATCCGATCCCAGATTTCAAATTTACGTTCGTTTCATTACTAAGTGCAAGTTTCAAAGCAAGATGGAAATTAAACTACCCTTGATAGAAACGCATGAGCTGGTTCGGACTATGTGATATTTTTTAGACATATTTCGTGAAAGGAATTTCGTAATAGGAATTTTTTTTGCATTTCTTTACCGAGTATCGCTTTCTGTACATTTAGCTAAGGGTTGTAAATGTGATTGGATAAAAGTGCACGGAAAAATTTGGAAGCCATTTCAATGTTTAGGTATTTCCCCAGACAACCGACACTCTCCTTCACCTCCCAAAGCGAATATAAGCCAAACAGCAAAAGGTAGTTCATTATTTTTTCAGCCAGCAATCAGTGATCAGTCATGAGTTTCACGGTCACTTCCTCTCACTAAATTTGCTTTCTTTTCATAACTGATATCTGTTCTGTTTGCAATTGCCAAAGTGATTGGTAATAGCAGCCATGTTCGTTGAATTTCACGAAAAATGACGTGCTCCGAAATGGGAAAACATTATACCGACACTAGAGACACTACCGTTTACGCATGCGTGCATTTCAGCACGTTTTCTAAGAATTTTGAAGAGTTTGAGTGAAAAAATAAATGTTTGTTTTCTCCAAGTATACAAAAACGTTCGAGAGTATACTTTTGTCAGACCCCAAGATACTGTATTAACAAACACAATATGAAAGAATTAGCCTTAATATAAGTTTCAAGCATGGACACTAAGTTTTGACATTTTGTGAAGTCCAATTTATCAGGCATGTTTGAAAGTCAAATTTCATATGTTTTGACTCGACGTTTTTCACTCGTGTCCATGAGATTTATTTCGACCGAACGTCGACCGAACGCCGGCCGAATGGTGACCGGAGGACTAACGATTTAAGATAGATATCTATAAGTACAGATGATAAGAAAAAAAGTATACTCAATATTATCTAGAAATACGAAATCATAGTATTCGCAAAATTTTGAAATGCTTTTGTTTAATGAGTAAAGAACTTAAAGAGGAAAATCAGATATGGATATTGACTTTGGGAATCAATACAGATTGGCTAAAATATAAATATACCAAATTGAATATTTTTTTATATTCATAAATTTACTATTAATTTACTGAAACTAGCTTGTAAATTTTTTATATCAAATGTTTTTAACGAAGTGCTAAATTAAATACAGCTTTCAAAAATAGACTCAAATCGTTATCTGAAATATTAATATAAGCAAATGGTAATAGGTTTTTTAAAATAACTTTACTATAGGACAAAATCTTTTTAAAATCTTCAAGTATATTTTTATTCAAGATGTTTTAAACGAAGTGCCACATTCTTTATTCGAGGCAAAAATAGAATCAATTTTCTGACTTAAAAATCATGCTGGCTACGTTTAGCGACTGGTTTCCCACTTACCAAGTATAGACGTAAATAATAATAAATCGAAGCTGTGGGTGTGCCTAATTTTCAGTTTTTACAGACTTTTGTTTTGACTTGGGCTTGTTTTTAACTTCTGAAAAATCCATAACAATCAATTAATTTTCTTTAGCAATGCCTATGCGTCTAAGTATTAATTATAACAAATACGGTATGGAAAAATTGGAAGATTTTTTGGACTCATAACGTTTGATTCTTTTAACTCTTCCATTTGCTTGAGTTTTTTCGACCGCGCGCGCATTCGATAGGCATTTTTGTTTCAATTTCGCAAGATCAGAGCAAGTTAAATATTAAAAAGCCAAAAGGCATGTACGAGATAACAGTAGATTTACAACGGATGAGCTCTCGGCTTTATTTAGATTATCTTGTAAAGAAAAAACCTTTCAAAAGAGGAGTCTCTGGGGTAAAAAAGCTTGAGAACAAATAAATGAAACGAAAACTAAAAATTCTAGTATCCATTTTCTTCTTCTTTTTTCTATTGTTTTTATAAACCCATATTTTAAGCTTTTACAAACAATTAAGCAAAAATTTTACACATAGATGTTAAATCTTATTTTTTTCAAACTGTAAACAAATAAAAATCAAAAGCAATTTTAAGATTAACTCTCTAGTTAATGAATTTTCGAATATTCATGAAAGCACTAAAAAAAACCAGGTAAAAATGTACCCCGCAATAACCACAAAAACTAGTTCTCTGATCACTAAAAACGCCGTTAATGGTTTTTGAATCATAAAAGTATTTCGAGTTATTAGAGTTGATTACGTACGCGTCGTGAGAAAGGGTAAGAGCTCATCGGTCATGCTTCACTTGAACCGTGAAGTTAGATGAATAAAGTGAAATGTTGAGTCTATAGTCTTGGTTCTATAGACTTAATCTGGATTTCCATCACTGTCTGCTATCTTCTGCCATCCACAATCTTTGGACAGTTATCACGGGAATGCCTGAAGAGTTTTATTCAAACTTTGATTTTAATATTGGTGTGAATTTTACAATATCAATAACGGCTTGGAACAGTTCGTTTCTTTGTTTCGTCTGGTTGTTTTACGCTTTGGATCACCAACTCTGGTTTGACACAAAAATTTATGGGACTTTAATATCACATTGCCGTCTGATTTTGACGTCGACTCGATGTACATCACTTGTATTCTGTCAGTCGAGTCCGAGCGGATGTAACTAAAGGACTTTGTCAAGCTTACTTTGAAATAATAGCCTTATAATATACACAGCTCTCAGAGAAAGTGCAAAATAGATTTCCCACTGTGCTCAACAGAGATCATTCGTGGATTTTTCGATACGTTGAAAAATGTAAGTATTCATTCGACCAGTGTGAAATACACTGTAAATACATTATCTTGCGGCGTCTCACAATTGAATTCCACATACCTCTAATTCCACCAAACATCAATTGAAAACGTTGGGAAATTTGGTGTAAAAATACTTGGGTCTTGTGACGTGCATAATGCCATCTCTAGTGACCTAAAAGTTCGCAGAAAAATTAAAAACAACAAGTCCAAAGTCAAAGCTTTAGGATTATTTTACAACAGCATGCTTAACTGAAACCGCACTGGCAACGATCTGGATCAAAAACTGTGTAAGGATATCATTTTTATACGACGACAAGATGGAAGAAAGCAAGACTAAACGACCCCGCTATCAATACACGAAACGCCAAAGAGGATTCTCGATTTGCCATTCGAGTTCAACGCTACCGACGACCGACAAAGACGACGCTCAAAAAATTAAAATTAAAAAATTACCGTCAATATTAATTCACAGTGGAGACGTCGATTCTGACTTCTCGGAAAAGCAAAAAACTTCATATGACTGCACGCATCTTAACCCGAGTAACACTTTAGACGCTGCAGTTGCTCAGAATAATTCTGGTTTGCTAGAACGACTTTTGACGTCTGCAGCGAATATCTCTCTCGATGGACTGAACGCAAGTGGAGGGACTCCGATTCATGAAGCTGCTTTCCAAGGAAAGCTATCGTGTTTAAGGGTTTTTATGAAGTTTGGTGCAGATGTGAATTTACGAGATCGGGAAGGATGGACACCATTACATGCTGCTATCTGTGGTGGTGATCCTGATACGGTTTTATTATTATTGAAGTATGGTGCAAGTATTAATGCTGAAGCCAACGATGGTATAAAACCTATTGATATGGCTATGCAAACAGACGACCAGAGGATTGTGAATTTTTTTATGAACAGAAATGAATCCTTACAAGAAAAAGAAGGAATTGCGCCACTGGCTATGGAAGAGGGTTTGGAACCGGATTAAATTGAATTTACCAAAATTTACCTGAAATATTGTAGAATTTATCTACGTTTACGACTATTGTCGTACGGCATTACAAAAAAGACATACGAATTCTCCAGTTAATTAGTACAAGAATCGTAGCTTTAAAGTCATAAGACCAAATTTAAAGACTAAATGACCAAAAGGCTTTGCATTTTTCACTTTATTTACAAAGTCACTCAAAGTATCTTCAAAAGTTCGACGTATTCTTTCGGCAGATGGCGCAGCCGTGAATATTTTAAAACAAAACAAACTGAATATAATCCGAAGGATAGCATTTCTAATTCAAAACAATACGGGCAAATCGAAAATTGAATAATTAAGCAATTAAGGAATAAAATAGTCTTTAAAAAAATGCGAAATAGAGGTTTATAGGAATATGTGTAAAATTATAGTTTTGAATAAATATAAAGCTTGAATTTCTTAAATTTATTGAACTTGGAGAATCTTTATTTATTATTGATGCGAATCAATTCTGGCATAAATTTTGAATGTTAAACACAGTTTGAAATTCCAAGATTTATTTTGAAGTTTCGAGGAATTAAATAAACTGCTAGAACCGAGTGAATTCGAGTTCATCCTTAACTGGGAAAAAACAATGTTACAAGGTCTAGAAATTTTTTTTTCGTAACTTCTTCCTAAGGATGGATGAGAAAACATTTATCAAACAGTTGGTAAATTTTTAAGATTTATTCATCCGAAAACTGGAATTTTATTTGGCTGTTTATGTAAAGTGAGTTGCAGAGAAATGTCAAGATAATTTTAACGAGACTGCAGAAGCAAAAACCTGGTTAAAATAAAATGTTTTAAGTAATTTTTTGAGCCAAAATTCGCCTTTCATATTTCGAATAAACACAGAACACTTTTCTTTATTTTATTTTTTATTTTTTACGTGAATTTTAACCTAGAATTTGGGAAGTAAGATGCAGTAATCCACATTTACAAGATAATAGTTTTTTAAAGATTGCATGGACGCTGGAAATAGCGTACGAAAATTATTTTAATAAATTTGATGTATAAAAATATTAAGAATCAAAAATAACAATTTCGTAATCATGAAAAAATATAATTTATTTATTTGCCGATATGCAAATTAATCGAGTATTTTATTTGTACAGTGATTCTAATACACACTGAAGAAAGAATGAAATGTCAGATTTTGACAGTTTTTTCCGGCGTTTTTTAATGACTTGTTGATAGAAGCAAGGTGAGGATACAGTAAAGATGGCGGGTTCGTGACAAGATGGAAGAACTGGAATAAAAATGAGGAGAGTATTTGACGTTGTGGTGAAGTGGAGATAATGGAAGTCGAGACTAAAAATAATACTGGAAGAAAAAAAAACAAGAGAGGATAGAAAAGAGAAAGGAATGAAACGAAAAACAAAGAGAAATAAAACTAAAAGAAAGAAAATTGTACTAAAGAATAAATAGGGCTAGGAAGGAAGACAGAAAGGAATGAATGAAAGCTAAAAAAATGAATGAGAAAGTATCCCGGAGTCAATTGATTAATAAATGAATAAAAGATGGAATAAATTAATCAATTTATCAATGAACGAACAGATAAGTAAAGGAATGAATGATTCTATAAACCAATGGAAGATGGTGAACAGACGACGATGGTGCACGGACGGACGAACGGTCAGACGCATGGACGGACAGACGAACGAACGAGCGAACAAGCGAACGAGCGAACGAGCGAACGAGCGAACGAGCGAACGAGCGAACGAGCGAACGAGCGAACGAACGAACGAACGAATATAGTAAATAAATAAATGAGTATGTGCAATCAACCTAATAATCAAGAACTACACTTGAGGATTACAAAATATATATTTCTTCGTTTTAAGATTCTTACCATTTCTCTGATTACATTCAGTCTACACCAGTATGCAAGTAAATTAACCTCAATTTTTTCTCGGGTATCAAACCGACGACACTGAAACCAATATCCTCAGTCGACCTCAACATATGTCAGACATTATGGAAACACAGTTCAAACATTAAAGTATTTATTTTCAATACATGATGACTATCGTTTGTCCTTCTGTTTCCTTTAAAATGACATAAGTACTCTGTAAACGTCACCGTAGATTTCGATTTTGAAATCTTTGTTTTTATAATTTTAAAGAGCAATCGAAACTTCAAATGTTTATATTGGAGAATGTATTTTTCTCTTGAGTTGAAAACATGTTTTTCTTTTCTTTTCTTTAGATAAAACGTATTAAAATTTAAGATTAAAACTTATATAAATATTGTATAGTAGGTAAAGCCATTTGGTTTATATTCTGCACGAGATTATAAAATTGTTTTACACTCGTGTAGAGACATAAGCGAAACTATAATTTTAAATATTAATGTATTTTGATATCGAAATTCATTCATGTACTCATTTATCCAGCCAACCATCCGTCCGTCGGTCCATCCATTCATTCATTAATTCACTCATTTACATGTTCACTTATCTATGTTCAAAATTTCCCCAACCAACATCCTTTTCTTAAGATTCTATACAGCTGAAGACTTCCCGCTTATCAACGTTGATAACACAACTTCCCATCGAGCTGGACTGTCATTTAATAAACTTATCAAGTTTCCTCTTGTAGAATTAATTACAGTAAGCACAGTGAAGGGATAGTTTATCTTTACCTAATTATTCCTAAAATAGCTGTTATTTCAGTTGAGCTACCGGGTCGATACAATGCTTGTTATCTCATCTGCATTTCATTTGGAATCTTCCATGATATCTGCCATTAACTTGAAACCTTTTGCAATCGGAATCAAGAGAGGCGTATCTGGATTGATCTAAGTCAGGGCACGGCTGACTCACAGATCAAACCCTAAACAACCCCTGGGATGATCTAAGTCAGGGTACGGCTGACTCACAGATCAAACCCTAAAACAACCCCTGGGATGATCTAAGTCAGGGCACGGCTGACTCACAGATCAAACCCTAAAACAACCCCTGGGCTGATCTAAGTCAGGGCACGGCTGACTCACAGATCAAACCCTAAAACAACCCCTGGGCTGATCTAAGTCAGGGCACAGCTATAAATCGCAGATCGAACTCTCAAACAACCTCAGGGCTGATCTAAGTCAGGCACGGATAAATCGATGAAAAATTTAGTGTGTGACGTTTTGCGTCACGTCGAGAGAAAAATGGGTGAGCCTAGATAAAACCCTCAAATCAAGGGAGAAGCTTTTAAACAAACTCTAGTCAATTATGATGCCGAGTCCAGGGATCGAGCCCGAGACCCAGAGTCGAGAGGCGATTGCACTTCCACCACACCACCCTTGATTGCCACCGGAAGGAGAGGCAGTTATGATACCTGTAAAAGCCCTCGTATGATTGACAATCTCATGATCAGTCCTTAAAAGAACTAGCTTTTAAGACGTAATGTTACGTCATCTACTTACTCGTTATTTCTACTGACACGCGTCGAAAACGAGAAAGAAAAGAAAGAAAAAAGAAAGGAAGGAAGAAAGAAAGAAAGAATGAATGAAAAAATAAATGAAAGAATGAATGAAAGAAAGAAAGAAAGAAAGAAAGCAAGCAAGCAAGCAAGCAAGCAAGCAAGCAAGCAGCAAGCAAGCAAGCAAGCAAGCAAGCAAGCAAGCAAGCAAGCAAGCAAGCAAGCAAGCAAGCAAGCAAGCAAGCAAGCAAGCAAGCAGAAAGGAAGGAAGGAAGAAAGGAAGAAAGAAAGAAAGAAAGAAAGAGAGAGAAAGAGAGAGAAAGAGAGAGAGAGAGAGAGAGAGAGAGAGAGAGAGAGAGAGAGAGAGAGAGAGAGAGAGAGAGAGAGAGAGAGAGAGAGAGAGAGAGGGAGAGAGAGAGAGAAAGGAAGATAGATAGAAAGATAGATAGATAGAAACAAACCACTATCAAAGCTAAGAGGCCTCTTCGATATTTGATTTGTTTTCATACAATTTAAAAACCTCCATACTTTGTATTCATACTTCAATCATATCCCACCCTCGAAAAAATTCCCAAAAGAAAAAATCGCTACGAAAATATTTCAAGCGTAATCTGTAAATCTTTATGTATCTTGTGAAAGCTCCAATAGATGCACACGTAATCCAGCTATACATATTTTCTCGAAAATCCCTCTAAAAACGTCAGTATTCTAATATTTATTCAAGCCCCGGGTCTCAATATTGTATAATTGTCAGTTCTTGATTGTTATCGCCAGAGTTAGTCGAAATATTACAGCTTGAAGCAAAATGATAACATCTTTTTTTCGTACTTTCGTTCCCTTTGAAATCAGTTCCGGCTGTCGTTGAAACAGTAATAATGAATCTTATATTTTGGAATATGTATTTAAATTACTGTTGCTCACGTAGAATAGCAGTGGTTTAAAATGGGTTTTTAATACGGCTCCTTCAAAATAATTGACGGTGTGAAGTGTGTGACTTCAGTTGTAAAATACGAAGACATTGATCAATTCTAGCAATTCTCATCCGCAGGCTACTCCTTCTTTGATGTTATTAAGTTCGGCTCATGTATATGTGAAGTTCGACGTTTGACCTGATGCCTAATACTCGAGTTTCGAGTTCTCTGTTGGTCAGGCTTAGGCCTTGTCCACACTATGCCGGATAAATTTGAATCCGCAACTTTCACACAGAATTAGAAAAAAAGTTTTCCGTCCAAACATGAAAAGGGATAAAATGTTTCGCGTCCACACTAGGCAGCTCAGAGGCGGCAAAAACGCTTCCTTGCACATCTGAGCATGTGCATCGAAGCTGAAATTGAGCCCGCTGTGAATTTTCAGCCTTCCCGCCATGCTCCCATGACAATCATGACGTCATCGTATTCGAAAAAATTCAGATACGAAATGTTCTCCGTCCACACTAATACGGCTAGCCGGCTTTCCAAATTTTTCCACTCTGGAGACCGTATTCGAAAAAATTCGTTTTCGGTGAAGAATTGTTCCGGATTCGCCCGGACTAGTGTGGACGGTAGACCTAACCGAATATATAAAAATTCGGATCCAAATTTATCCGGCATAGTGTGGACGGGGCCTTAGCCTAGACTTTGTGCAGAATTTTCATCTGTTCCAGTGAAGGTCCGTGCAATATCAAAGTGCTTGTATTGTTAAAGTTGTGCATTCTTTACTTTACCGTTGGTATTTGTGAACATTTAGATACTGATACGAGGCTAAGCCTCAGTAAATGAGTCCGTAATCGAGGAACACAGCGGTAATTTGAAACTCGGAACTCGGCAATTCCATGGAAACACTTTGATTGACACCCTCCAAAGTCCTATTTCAATTTGCAGCGACAACAAACTATACGATTTCGCGTGTGTTTGGAAAGTACCTTCCCTGCTAGCAGAGTCTCTCCTCTTTCTCTCCTTCTAGGCGGGGAGGAGGGAGACTCTCCCGATGTAGAGCGTTTCCTTTGATACACCGCCGTCCACGATTGTTGACGAAAGAAACCAGTTTTAAAACCGGTTTTTAACTGGGTACACGTAGTGCGCATGAGCAAATGTAACACACCATGGCGCCAAACGTTCTTTGACGAGTCGTTGCTAAGTTACGCCACGCAGGCGCGACAAGTATAACATCCTACATCGGCAGGCTCTATTTTTCTAACTCCACCAAAACAAAAAGAAAAAAGGCTGCTGCTAGCAGGGAAGAAAGTACCGTAAGAAATTCTATAAAATTTAAAAAAATTTCTTGACAGTAAATGACATCATACAGCATTTAGGTACCAACCTCTTGTACGTTATTTAATTCATCTAAATACTGCTCAGCTTTGATAGTATCCCATCCCATTCCTTTCAAAGGGCCTCGTACTGTTCTAATATATCTTCCTAGGAACCTTTTACCTTCAGCGAGCGAGTTGAATGGTCTGGTGGTATCGCCAGAGGTAGCCATGTTTTTGTTCAAGCTTAGTGTTTTCCAGTGCCAATAGCAAAGTTCTCCAGCATACATCAGTCCAAGTAGATGAGTGTCACTAAAAATACCTTTAAAAAAAACATCTTGGCTAACTTAGGAATCTAAACCTTCAAATTGATTGATACCCTGAAACAGACTCTGAGAGTCTATGTTAGGTGAAACAGCTTCTGGAAGAGTTTGTTAGATCTCCCCCTTCCTTTAAATGATTCGAGGATTTTTTCTCCTGGTTCTCCGGCTTTCCTCCGTCTGCAAAACCTGACAAGCTAAAATCAAATTCCATCCGTGATTTCAATCCCTGACTTAGATCAGCCCAGAGGTTGTTTCAGGGTTCGATGAAATATGGAAGGATTTCACTAGACTCCGGGCGGAAGCTGAAAATCTTTGGGTAGGGGGGACTGAAATATTTTATTTAACGCTATGTGAAAATGACCACCGTTTTGTTTGATTGCAGACGCATGCGCTCCAAAACTATGACTGAGAACCAATATTTTGTGTGTGGGCCAGGTCCCCCCAAAAAATTTCCTGGGGGGCACCCCCCCCCCCCCCGGCAAACCCTGGTTCCGCCGCCCCTGAACTCTAGTTCCCTAATCATACCTTGCTTCAACAGTTCCATCGTACTGTCATGTCTACTTTCCATGGATTCTTTGTCATCTTCTGAAGGTGTTCTAACAATGAGCATTTTCTGCAAAAACTCAACACCAACTTCACAATCCTAAAAAGGAATTTTCAGAATAGAAGTTTTTATAAGTCTCTTTTTTTTAATTAGCCGTTCCGAGGTTGAGTAAAAGACTGGGTCGAGTTAGCATTGCAGTGCATTGTGGGAATATTTTAGGGGAAATGATTTCAAGTAGCGCCTGATTCATCCCCTAAATAGCATGTACATGTTACGTCATAGCCGCCATCTTGGTTAACGATAACGAAGCATTCCTCATAAGCTTCTCTTGTTGGATCAACCAACATGGCTGTTGTTTCATTGTTATTCATATCTCAAGGGATTTTGCGCCAAATGGTCGTACATACTGTATAGGGAGAACCTACATAGCAATCAGCTGATGTAACGTATTCAAAATATCTATTGTCGTTCTATCTATGGTATAAGGTGCGATCCTACTGACATCAACTGCTTGCTACGAAAGCTCTCCCGTCTCTCGTTCCCTATAAAACAGTCCTATACCCCATTCACACCTAAAAGTGTTTAGTTAAACTATGTTTTCATTAGGAAAAAAATTGAGAAACTAGAAACCTACAATATAATGAAACTTTCTAAAATATTGTCAGAGCAAGACAAAGGATAGTTTACATGCATTATTTCACCAAATATTGTGCAGTGTTCGTAGATAGTTTTCCAAACCTGTTTAGTTAAACCACTTGTTTAGTTAAACCACTATGTTTAAGCCTTGGTGTGAATGGGGTACTAGAGTGCAATGCAAGTCCAACTCAACCCAGTCTTTTATTCCACCTCGGCTAATAGCCGATGGCTGGGTATAACAAAGACTGATTTGAATACCCTGATAAAATCTGCCATCATTCCTGTCCATCTTTCATTGTCAGAATAGATAGTATTACAGTACATGTAGAGTAGAGCTCCTTTTCTCCAGTACAGACACTCCATCACATCCTTGCCTAACAATTCTTCTGTCTGAAAACGTTAGGAGAGATAACTAGCTAAAACCTAGTGTGAGCTGCGTCGGTGTTTCTAATCAAACAGTGATGATAAAAGGGTAAAATTAACACCGTAAAAAGATGAAAAAACTTCCTGACGTTTCGGACGCTAGTCCTACGTCGGAGTAAGAGAGGAAAAAGTTACCCAATCTCAAATATTTTGGCGCGGTATCTTTACCATGATATAACGTCAACAGTTAATGTTATGTACTCAAAAAGCTTAGCTCGCTCCCTGGAATCGCCCCTAAAAGAGACAACATCTCTTGTGTGAATAAAATAATGATCAATGGCTCCACCCCCTCCCCCCAAGTATTAAGTTGAGATTATATGATACAGTCCATTCTCTAGACTTTAAGCACAGGCAGCCCAACAAGGACGACACTCACTGGACCCCTAACACTCGCTTCTTTTACTTGCTTCCCTCGTGACTATGTGAGTTCCAGAGAGGTCCGCTAGGGGCAAGTTGAGATTATATGATACAGTCCATTCTCTAGACTTTAAGCACAGGCAGCCCAACAAGGACGACACTCCCTGGACCTCCTACGCTCGCTTATTTCACTTGCTTCCCTAGTGAGTATGTGACTCCCAGAGAGGTCCGCTAGGGGCAAGTCTATTAATTCTATTATAATTTAAGTACATCAGGGTATGATGATGTAGGCTCGATTTCCAGCCATAGTGGTTTAGGTGTGCCAGCCATCCCCAATCCCTTTCGGGCAAGGCTTGACATGTGCACCAACGGCAACCTCATGGCTGGAACAAGAGCCTACTGATGATGATGATGATGATCATGATGATGATCATGATGATGATCATGATGATGATGATGATGATGATGATGATCATGATGATGGATGTCGATGATGGATGTTGATGATGATCATGATGATGATGATGATGATGATGATGATGATACATGATGATGATGATGATCATGATGATGGATGTCGATGATGGATGTTGATGATGATCATGATGATGATCATGATGATGATCATGATGATGATCATGATGATGATGATCATGATGATGATGATGATCATGATGGTGATCATGATGATGATGGATGTCGATGATGGATGTCAATGATGGATTTGATGATGATCATGATGACAATCAAACCAACCTTGACATCATTTTCTAAGCTTGGAAGGAACTGTTTAGCTATGTCTTCCGGTATGGATAATTGCTCTGGCATAGAAAAAAAACCTCTGATGAATGATGATGATGTTTTGGGATTTAAATAGCATCCTTTGTCTATGGATATAATCAAAGGCGCTTTACATTGAGTTATGAATTCCAGATTGCATTTTTATGCAACTTACAAACATGAGAGGCTGTTAGTATGAGGTGTAGGCACTGAGGGTGGTCACTGCCAGGGTTTCTTTACATCCTCAGTGGTTCTTTTACGTCCTTCCTATGTTGGTTAGTAATGATGAGTGTCGAGAGACGGGACTGTCATTTAAATTGGTCATCCGAGCCACTTAAAAGTCTAACTATTTGAAGATGTAATTACAAAGGCAGCACTTTCTTCTCACTGTAAGACCCTGAGTGTTAGTCCGGCCTAGACTCGAACCACAACATCCCGCACAAAAGTCCGATGCTCAACCAACTGAGCCACCCGGGGACCTCTTTAGTTTGGACGTATTGTTTTCCCATTTCAGACCACGTGTCATTCTCTTGAGAATAAAATTCATTGCTTGTGTTATATCCATGCTTATGTGTTTTCTCATGCAGAAAGAAATGATAATCTAGGGAATGATCTGAAATGGGAAAAACATTACTCCCAATCTAAAGATAAAATTTCTCCAGCTGTGTTGCTCAAAGAGATGCAACGCAACTCACATCCAAAAAGCAAAATACTTATTCCCTACCAATAATATTCAAAAGTTTCTGTTTGCTGTCGTTATCTTTGAACTCATCGTTCACCAGTCTGCATTCTTCCACATAAGTTTTATCCATTACTGACTACAAGATGAAAAAATATTTAATTCATCAAACAATATAACAGTTAGTGATGACCAACTAGAGTTTGTGCTTGCTATGTGCAGATATAAAGATGCCAGCAGAACAAGAGGTAAGCATGAAGCATAGCCTATGATGTGAGTAAATACAAAGATGTGGGCAGAACCCAACTGTTAGGGGAAGGTGCAAACACATGGTGCAACATTGCATGCAACAAATTTGAATCGGGGTGACACACCTTGCAACAAAATCACGCAAAATCGCTTGTGTCAGCCTGCTAAGTCAACAGTTATAAATTTGGTGCAAGCTGATTGGCTGGAAATTTCAAAATGTTGCACACAATGTTGCAGCCATGTTCACACGATAAAATTTGTTGCGCGCAATGTTGCAAGAGTAGAGCTGGATTCAACTTCAGATTTGCTGCATGAAATGTTGCGTGGACAAGTTTCAGGAGTAGACACGCTGCAACAGTCCTGTTGCGTGCCATGTTGCAACGTGTGTCTGTACCTTGACATACCAAGAGGATTTGCAGCACATGCTCTGTGCTTTTTTATAAAGTATGTGCCTCCACCCAATCAGAGAGCAAGATTCATAAAAGTTACTTAAAGATGTACAAAATGTTTTTTAACAGTGGTTCGACAGGGTGACTCAAGTTTAAGACAATTTTAAGAAGGGTCCATTGGAATTTAGAAGTTGATTTTTGTGAGGAAAAGCAGAGAACCAAGAGAAAAACCCTCAAAGAATAGGAGAGAATCAACAAGCAACTCTATTCATATGACACTGAGTCCTGGAACCAAACCCTGGTGGCAACCACTACAACACCTATGCTTCCCATTTAGTACATCATTGAAGAAATAGAAAACACACATGCATGCTGTGTGCAGTTATAAATCACGCAAGGGTTGGCAGAACATGAGAGAAGTGTTAGGAAAAGCACAATGCCTAGCAGAGTGCTTCTTGATACTTCTCGAATCCCCAAGTGCTTTATAACTCCATACAGCACAGCAAGAAAGTTTTTTATTTCTTTTATAAAATACAAATTACAATAACCATTATTTTAGATAGGAATGATGCAACTGAAAGTGCACGCACGTGCTGTGTGCTCTCATAAAGCATGTGCTTCCAACCAATCAGAATGCAAGATTGATAACAGTAACTGTTAAATAGCTGTTATTTTACAATATACCTTAGAATACTCCACCAGCAGATTAGCGAGAGTGTTTTGATTCAGCTTCTCTTGGCTTTAAAAGAACAATGTCAGGTAAATTAAGATCAAATTGGTAGTTGGTGTGTGTGGTGATGGGTACATGCATGAGTAGATCTAGTATTTTGAGTTGAGTGAATGTCATAATGTGTATGTGCTGTAAGACATGTCCCATGTGTTTCTCAATCACACAGAAAAACTTTGATACTTCAAAATTCAGTTTTTGACAAGATCTAGTTTGCTTTTAAATCCCTTACCTCGTTAATGTCGCTATACTGGACTGACATTTTACAAGTGATTTTTGAAGAAGTTGCAACTCTTCTATATCTGTGAATAAATTTTGGTGACCAGGAATTGGATTGACATGCAAAAATACAAATGTGTATAAGAGAAAACCCAAGCTACCTAGACTTAATTAGCTGTTATTTTAGGTCGTGGGTTCGATTCCCAGTGAGGTCGTAAATTAATTTTTCCGAATTTAATTCCAAGGGCTTTCGCATGGAATAACCTCGTTCCCAAGCACTATAACTTATCTATATTTCTATATCTTCATAGACTTAATTTAGTTAACTTCTATCTTTGTGTTAAAGTGCAGCGGCAAAAGAGGGGCCACCATCTGGACTAATTGTACCCCATACAGGGACGAATCTAGCCTTTTCTTAAAGAGGGGGTTCTGCATTCAATGCTGTAATACACTTTGATGTATTCTATTCAATTTCGCATATCCAAAGTTTTTATTTATGATTGGCAAATGAAATAATTTAAGACCCTTATGCTTAATAGTCCCTTTCACTGTCCCCTGCACCATCTTGAAAGGTAGCCAAGCCTTTGCATCAAAGCAAGATGAGCGGTGAGCTTGCGATGATAGAGACGTGTGAATAATTGCCCTATTTCACTATGACGTCACATCAAAACAAATTATTGTTTAAACACAAAGGATCATGTTCATCGGAGGGGGTCAAATCAACACAATTAAATTCACCGAAAATTGTTCTAAGACCCGCATCAATCTACAAAGAGAAGTAGAATAGCCAGAAAACTGTTTAGTACATATTAACACATATTATATCTGAAAACCAGGCCATTTTAGATTAAACTGTTTAGCTAGGAGCAAATTTTGTTAAATTTTCTATTGGATTTGGCGATTCTATCCCCCACATAAACAAGCAGTGACGTCATAGTGAAATAGGGCAATTTGGTCCAAGGTGTTAAAAAAGGGTCTCTATCATTGCAAGCACACCGTTCGTCTCGCTTCGATGCAAAGGCACGGCTACCTTTCAACATGATGCAGGGAACTGTGAAAGGGACTATTCCCAATCTCATGGAAATAATATGAACAGATTTTGCAACTAAAATTCATTTCCAGATACAATAGGCCCCCTCACAGTTGTCAATGAGAACGGAGGTTTAATCAGGCAGGTTCTCAGACCAATAAATGTTTTTCAAAAGATTCATAATATTATCCATAAATCAAGTGAAGTTCAATATGCAGCTCAACTAAAAACAAGAAATACCTCTTCAAATAAATCTTTTATCTCTTATAATACTCCTTTTACCTGGTTTGCTGCATAGCAAAGCTGTACATTCATCTTTTAACTTCCTGAAGCGTAAAAGAAAGGTTTCTTTGCAGTCATTGCAGTCTTTACCTTCTGCACAGAAGGCCGCCATTTTGTTTAAAAGAATTTGGAGTGGAGACTGGCACTAATAGAAGGATCCCTTCCGCTTCCGGTGTAATCTTCCATTTTTTCCTAACCACTTTTCTAATGATAAAAGTTTTGAAATTATCTTATGTCTTCAGGTTAGTTTTCATAAACTAGTAGTCTATCAAAAATTATTTGCTCCCGAAGATTTTTGTTAGAGGACAAGCTTTTTGCAAATGCAAACTCCAATGAAAACCAGTTTTATCGTTTCAAATTATTTGGGATGAAAAGATATTAGAAAATTTATGGATAAGATAGCATTTTAAGCTTTCCCCCTCCTTCTCTAATCTTCTTTACCTTCGATATGGAAAATTTGTACTCCAGAAAAGAACACATCATTTGGGCTTCCTGTGTTATTTGACAATGTTTACTTGAATGGGCTTCCTGTGTACAAATGGCGGACGAAGATCAAACAAGAACTCGTTATGTCGTTGGAGCTCACGAAAAACGAGCATTTCAAGTCTTTAAGGAGCTCAGAAACTACGAAGAACTGTTAGATGTAACTCTCAAGGTCCAAGACAAGGAAATAAAAGCTCACAGGATTGTGCTAGCGGCGTGCAGTGCTTATTTTCGCGCGATGTTGACAACGGGTTTTGTAGAGACGTTCATGAGCACAATATCTTTACAAGACTGTGAGCCAGAGTCTGTTGAATTAATCGTTGATTATTTCTACTCCTGTGAGCTTGCTATCAACCAGAACAACATAGAAGGAATCCTTGCTGTTGCTAGCTTGTTTGAAGTTCCAGAAATTGTACAGGAATGCGGGGAATTCATGCAAGAAGAAATCCAGTTGGATAATTGTCTTGGCATTCAGTCTTTGGCGTCGCAGTTTTCACTAAATCACCTCAAGTCAAAGGTTGATAACTTTATTTCTTGGAATTTCATGGCTTTGTGCGTGGAAGAGGAGTTCGGGATGATCCCTGCACATCAACTGGCAGAGATTATAAGCCGGGATACACTCCACGTCGATCAAGAAGAAGACGTGTTTGAAGCTTTGATGGCATGGTATGAAGAAGATGAAGAGAGAATAGTCAAACATAAGGTTCGGTTAATAACTATCTAGCTATATATATTTCTCTTTATGTATCTCATAATCGAATTTTTATTTTTAAGTAATTTATATGAAGCAGATTTTATGGCTATGCCAGTGTTTACCTCCCGGCCCCACCCCACTCAGCAATGGATTGATGGGGGGTGTTTTAATTCAGTAGGCAGTCCTGTGTGATAAAAAATATATGCACAGTGAAATATTATTAGGTGTCATATATCAGGGTCTGGAAAAGGGGATCCAGATCTCAAATCATGCCAGATCTTGAATAAATTTTTCCTGAAATCCCTTGTCTGGCGACATAAATTGTGATTGTAAAGGAGTTTGTATTTTTATTTCATTTATTAGTTTTCATGTTTTTCCCGTGTAGTTCCAGAAATTATTCATACCCTCCCCACAGGAATTTTGAATTTCCGAAGAGGTGTGGAGGGGTGGGGGGGAGTCAGAGAAAGAACAAAATTTACAGAGTTTGTCTGGAAGAAAATCGGAATTTCCGGGGGGTAGGGGGGTGTCTTAAAATAATTCCTCTGTGAGGGGGTATGGATAATTTTTGGAACTACACAGTTCAAAGAGCAACATCCCACATCAAAAACACTGAATTTGGTAATTCCTGAGTCGCATCCAATGCCAATATCCCAAATCACTTAAGATTCTTTCTAGTTTCCTAGATCCTGAGCTATATTTTACCCGGGTCCTGCAAATACCCTTCCGTACCCCGATATATAACAAATCTGGTTGTGAGACAAGTTGCAAGTACACAGCCACCGTTAGCTACCACGCATAGCTTTCTTCAAGCTTTGCATGATGACTTGCTATGGTCATTACTAGGCAATGCCTCCAAATTGTTATCACAAACATTACGAAAAGTAAAACCGGTTACCGGTTACCGGTTAGCTAACTGGTTACCGGTTAGCTACTTCTTGCAACAAGTGTGTGCAAGTAACGTTTTGTTACTATATGTTCTTTACTGCAGTTTTCGATATTCTTCGAACTTTATGTAAAGGTTAAAACACTAGGGTTTGCATTGAAATTCAAGATAGAGGGTTTCAGGCCCGAGGTCTTGAATTTCAATGCAAATCCGAGCACGTGCGTTTTAACTGGTTTAAAAGACAACCAAGGCCTATTGTTAACGTTTGATGAAGGGTTTGAATTTCGATGGAAAACCTGTCCCGGGTTTTGAATTCAGCCCCGCTCAATCAATAGAAATAGGGCGAGGTTGGTTTTTAAAGACATTTCAACGACTTGGTTTTTCACTGCCGCAAGGCATAAATACAAAAAGGTACCGACTGATAATTTTTGATTGATCGCAGCGAAAAATCAAATTTTAGCATGCAGCTCGCAATTACTGAGGTCGCAGAATAGCGAAAACTGCAGTAATGAATTATTATCTTACATTGGTTTCAGGACTTAATGAAGCACATACGATTCACATGTACTTCCCCTGATTACCTGGAAGAGATGTTGTGTGACGAAATGTTTTCAAAAGTTCCAATATGGGAGCAGCTAGCTGAAAGTGCACTCCAAGCCATGTCATCCCCGACAAAAAAGAACCTCAATCATTACATTGACATGCCAAGAAAATCCCCATTTGTCTTGTATTTAATTGGCGAGCTGTTTAACTCCAAGATAGAGACCTTCAACATGGAGACTGGGGAATGCTCTGAAGTCGTTGGCATGGCTGAAGCTTCGGGCACAGCATTGGCGGTGGATAATGATTTGTATTTAGTCGTTGGGGGTGGTTTAATGGTAGATAAGTATAACCTAAAGTTGAACGGTTGGGTGAGAGTTGCCGATGGTGTGAAGGAAGCAGAATATGCAGCCTGTGAAGGAATGGGACATATTTTCGTTATCGGTGGTGGAAAACGAGCAAAGTTCCTGGACTTAAAATCAAAGATGTGGAATAAAATGCCTTTGATGAGCATTCGACGCAGCTATCATGCCGTAACTGCTTTGAATGGCAAAGTTTATGTTTCAGGAGGTATTACTCCCCCTGGAGATCAGGCAACAGCATCAGTTGAGTGCTTCAACACTGAAACAGGCCAGTGGGAGGACTGCGCAGCTATGAATGTACCACGGTTCAGACATGAGTTAGTCGTCTTAAATGATTCTTTGTTTGCCATTGGTGGGTGCGATAGATTGGGATCATCGTTCAAGACAGTCGAGACTTTTGATCCAAAATCGAACTGTTGGACACCTGTTGCATCATTAAATCATCCTCGGCGAGACTTTGCTGCAGGAGTCCTCCAAGGTGTAATATTTGTGTTCGGAGGTGGCGGGACCACCACTATCGAACAGTATAACCAAGATGCGGGCAAATGGACTGTTACAGGGAGCTTGAAGAAGCGATGGAGTAATTTTAGATGTGTTGCATTTCCTTACATAAGAATCAAAGGCTCCCTCAAGCAAACAACGAGTTAAGAAATGTTCTATTAATATTTTACGTTGAAAAAAGACTGAATGACGGGCCATTGGAATTGTAAATTACAGACTGTATTGACATGTAGGTAAAACTTTTTATATTTTTTATTCCATTCTTTGTATAATTTTTGGTATTAGAATAATCTTAATGAATTCACTTTTATATTTCCATTGAATCTTCAACATAATTTTCTTCCCTCCACAAAAAATCAAATTCCAATTTGATCTGGAATTGAGGGCCAGATTGGTAATAAACCTTCCATGTTTTATCTGTCATACCCTTGAAATTTCAATGCCCACCCCAAACATTTGGAAATAGAGTCTCTTGGGAATAGGATTTCCATTGCTGCAGTTTGTGAGGCAATAGCATCTTTTACAATAAATTACAAATTTTTTATCATCAATAAGAGGACAGACAGATAAAGCTGACGTCAACGAGCGCGCGCTCTTTCCGTTGTTTTTTTTTTTTTTTTTGTTTGTTTGTTTGATCACTAAAAATGAGAAGTTTTTATCGCTCTCGTTATCGTAAAAAAACAAATAGACATGTGTCTGTCCTCTTATTGACAATAAATTTCGTCATCACATAGTCAAAGTAGTATGCGGATCCACTCGGCTACGCCTCGTGGATCCACATTACTTTGACAATGTGATGCACGCAATTTATCGTCAATAAGAGGACAGATACATAAAAAACTGATGTCCATTTGTTAAAACGTCATGTCAAAACAACTTGTACACAGGAAATCATATTTGGGTAAAAAAGTGGGGTGGCGAAGTCCCTTCCCTCTGCGGTGCCTGCACCATTCATATTATCAGTTAAAGCTTCCTTCAAGCTTCACAGGACGTTACTAACAGCAGCTGCATACGCAGGAGGCAAATAAAACGGCACAGAAAAGAACAGTACAAACGCATCTTAGATATTTAGTTTAAAGACTTTTTGTTCACAATTTTCGGCCATATGATGAGCAGATGAACAATTTTTTTCCGTACATTGCTTTGTTATGGCTACACAGATATAGAGCCCAGGTTTCCTGTGATTTCAGGAATGAGGCATATTTGTTTCTTCAATAAAGCCACTAGCGACACAAACATACGCACTAGTGACTCAAGCATACGCACAAATGCAAGCAAAAATTTTGTTGAGGCAAGCACAAGCACAGGATACTGAGTAAAAGAGAACGTGATAATTGTGCCTGCAATTGTTTGGGTTTTTGCTTTTGTCATATTAAAAAATAAAATCCTTGCTTGCTTGTGTGCTTGTGCTCATGCTCGCATCTCTAGTGAAAACTAAGCTTAAAGAACGATTTAATATTATTTTATTGAAGAAAGAGAACGAATATGAGATCATACACCTGGTACTCAGATTTTTTCAGAGTTCGTTCTCTTTCACCTCTTTCATTGGGTTCGATTCCCGGCGAGGTCGGAAATTAATTTTTCCGAATTTAATTCCAAGGGCTTTCGCCCGGAATAACCTCGTTCCCAAGCACTATAGCTTATCTATATTTCTATATCTTCGTGTATTTTATAAGTGCTATGCGGTCCACATATTCTCATCATTCATTCATAATTTATTGGAGTAAGGTGTGAGATTATTAAAAAAGGCACTTGGATAAAAATCAATGAAAATTGGAAATGACTTATCTATAGAGCGTTTTCACGTGACGTCACAGCGGCCATTACGGGGTACCGGGGATTGAACTCTATTTTTATGCAAATACTGTACAAAAAAGTTTCTATTGTTTATGGCTGCCTTCTCACGTGAGTGAAAACGCTCTATATGGCCCAGATAGTAGCAAAGCAACATGTTTCCTTCACAGTCAAAAGTGGCGGGGAAAAATCATCAATTTTATTCAGCATCTAAATTGTGAGTAAATGACGTCATTTACTCAACCCTATTGTTCTTTTCGCTTTTAACCCAAAATATTTTAACAGCAAGTGGCTCCCAGGCTAAAATTTTCACTAATCTGATCTCCATAATCATAATTGAGTCATATTATTCTCGAATACTTCAATTATTCGGACTTTCAAAAATCGGGGCGTTTTCATCCAAGTGCCCCTTTAACAACAGAGTTTTAGATCGACTTGTTTTCCTTCCCGCAAACGGCAAAATTGACCACGTTTTCATCGTTTTCCTTTATTTTACTTAACCTCTTGCAAACTTTCATTTCACAAACAAATATTCTTTTGTTTTTCTACTACTTGGACTTTTTTGCGATTCCTAATAAGAGTCTTATTTCTTACTGGTGGGGAAAAAAGTCTTAAAACGGGCTAAATTCAAAAAATAACCACGCAGAGCGAAAGAAGTGCTATTTCTCAATGAGCGGGTAAAATTTCAAGGCTTTATTAGATGATTTTATTGACATTTTTGATGAATCCCCATCATTTCCTTATAACAGGACACCACAGAAACCAAGCTTGGGCTACCTGTGCGCAAATTCACCGAAAATTGTTCTAAAACCCGTATCAATCCAAGAAGAGAAGTAGAATAGCCAGCAAACGCTCAGAATATTTTTTAGTACATATTAACACATATATCTGAAAACCAGGCCATTTTAGATTAAAATGTTTCGCTAGGAGCAAATTTAGCTGAATTTTCTATTGGATTTGGCGATTCTATCCCCCACATAAACAAGCAGTGACGTCATAGTGAAATAGGGCAATTCCTTCTCAGCCTCTACTGCAGTACCTTCGTTCCAATATTTATTTAGTAAAAGATATGAAAAGATATGACTTCAACAGCAAAGATAATGCTACTAATAACCATTTTATTGATAATTATGATAATGATCCTAGCCCATTATTGAACAAAATGTCCAACTCTGAAAAACCCATTAACAGTAAAGAATAGAATTTTGATTTTGTCATTTTAGTTATCTAAGCTGATATTTACTGAATTATACTGTAGTTTATGATTCCCATAAGATTTGACAGAGTATATGATTATATAATTGCGTAGGCTTTGCACCATCATGTAATGACAGCCATGACAGAAGGCACAACAACAGAGTCTTTATCCCCTGGGAAACTGAATTCTAACGTAAATTGCTTACTATCAATCATGTGACTTTTTGGAGTTGACTGGGAGGCAAACAAGCGGTTGACTGGGGGGCAACTAGTGGATGCCAAGTCAAAACATATCAAAATAAGTCCTCAAACTATTGTATTTGACTATTTTCTCGACATCAAACCAGAAAACAAGAGATCAAAACATCCTCCAGGATTCTACAAGCCATCAAAAAAGAGCTATTACCGGAAGTGACGTCTATCGATAGTAACCTAATCAGAATCAATTGTCCTTGCCTCCCATCACTGCTGCCATTATGGTGAAAAAACCTCAATTTCCAATTATTTTAGATTCAATTGTTCCTGCACTGCCTACCTTTTATATTCTTGACTGGCGTCAGTTAAAAATGATTTCACAACTAGCCGTTGAAATAACAGAGTTTGCAGAAATTG
The DNA here is from genome assembly GCA_011057435.1 of Actinia equina. Lineage (NCBI taxonomy): Eukaryota > Metazoa > Cnidaria > Anthozoa > Actiniaria > Actiniidae > Actinia > Actinia equina. Next base: position 113,704 of record WHPX01000697.1, on the reverse strand, counting down.
GAAATCACAGTTGTAAAATTTCCACAAAAAGGAGCTACGATTACAAAGATAATGCCTATAAATTTTTACCACAATTTTGGCAAGAACAATACAGAAACATTTGGACAAGAAATCATTTAAAGTTGAATCTCTATGAGCCTGGCAAACATTGAATAGAAATTAGAGAATTCTCATGGACTGTGTAGTTCCAAAAATTATCCATACCCCACACACAGAGGAATTTTTTTAAAGACCCTACCCCCCGGAAATTCCAATTTTCTTCCATACAAACTCTGTAATTTTGTTCTTTCTCTGACCCCTAGCCCATGGGAATTACAAATTCCTCTGTGGGGTGGGTATGGATAATTTCTGGAACTACACATTTTCCTTCAACCAAAACGTTTGCAACTGTATTTACTGCATTAAATTTTTGATGCACATAAAATTAGAATTTTAACTTATTTTCTACTTAATTTGTGCTCAAATGAGGAGAAAATTAGATAATGGGCGTATATACAAATGATTCACAGATGTTTTCAAATCAGATAAGATACATTCATTAAGCAGTTCATTATATCTAAGTGAATGGAAAATTGTGCAAATACAAGTAATAAGCATTATTATTATTATTATTACTATTATGAATGATATTATTAGAAATCATTATACTTAATCCCAAGATTATTTACAGCCATTCTCAATTACGCACGCCCTCTAGCAACTCTTTCTGTCACAACAAAGAAAGTTTTGGTGAACGTCAATCACAAGGCGTTTCCATAACATTGTCGGAAAACACAAAGCTATAAGGGCACGTGCCTATAGAATGTCATGGAAATGAATTGATTGACGTCCACCAAAAGCTTCTTCGTCACAACAAAAACAATCACTAGAGTGGCATGTGTGATTGAGAATTCTGTAACAAATTGCCAATTGAAACTCTCCTTTCTTACAGCTATCTGGACCACTGAAAACTAAATTAAAGCTATCATTTGAACAAATAAGAAATATGCATTTGTTTTCAGCTATAAGAATGGCAGGAAGTCTAACCCTACTGCTAGTGCAAGGGTCAACTCTTTTATCCCCTTCGAAAAGAAAAGATTCGTTTAAGATTATGCAACGATATACTAACATATATGGATATTGCGGCTCAGACACCCAATTTAGATGATGCATTATCTTTTCTTCGTTTGAGTGCCCTTGCTAAGAAGTTTGGAAACCTTAACGACAAATATAACTATAATTTACTAACGACAGATGAATGCAAACAGTGATACACTAATAAACCATAAATATATTATTAGATTCTAACTACCCCACAAGGAGTTTCTGCAAGATTATATAGCTAATGGTAACAAAACAAATACCCAACTGACACAAGATTAGAATTATTTTACTATATATTCTCACAGAGATTCCTTTTCTTAACTAACTGCTTCAAATAATCCCCGCGACAGATTTTTGAAAGCCAGTTTAAGCTTATCATACATTAGGGGACATGTGGTAGGGATCAAAGTAGGGGGAAGTAGGTCGAAGTAGGGGGAAACTTTGAGTAACCCTTATGTACGTCACAATCCCACCCTTTAGTTGCCCTCTTTTACATTAACAGGGCAGAAAATAATAGCTGTTCAGCCACTTCACCAGTCATGACGAAAATCCAAATTAGTTTTAGCACAGTAATCCCTTTCTGGCTCAACACCACTGAAGAAAATGACTGGCAAAATTAAGATTTTGATCAGACAAGTTAGTTCCAATTCTAGCTGAACATCATCCGATACAGAGCTTCCAATAATATTTGTAGTAGGCGGTTAGTCCTAAAAAGTAGTGGACTGAATCCACTGTTGTTTGTATATAACTTTATTTGGCAATAAATTAATTTTATGTCAAAATAGCCTGCAGTTTAAGGTGAAGTATCCGGCGATGAACCGCCGGTAGCCGCCTTTTATTGAAAGCTCTGCCGATAATCTGCAATTATTTTTAGCCCTGCTACCAATACCATAAACAAAGGTCTGTCCATTGCTCTGCGTCCCTGTCAAATGTCCCCTAATGTATGTTGAAAGTAACCTTCAATGCTCCAATTTGAAAAGAAAATTTTCAGAAAGTCACTTGAGTGCCAGAGATTCATCAGCAGCCACAACCCTCTTGATTCTGTTGAGGTTTCTCTGACGTCAACTTTGTTGTTCCAGGTTTCTGCCCGCTAATAATTGTCGGATCCGAATCTAGACTTTCTGACATCTTGTCACATATGATATCCACTAGCCGTTCAAATACTTGCTTGACGTTGACGTTGTCTTTTGCACTCGTTTCAAAGAATTCTAAGCCGAGCTGGTCTGCAAGTTGCTTGCCTCTCTCATATGATACGACTCTATCTTCTTCCATATCACATTTGTTCCCGACGAGAATCACTTGTGCATTGGCCCATGAATAGGTTTTAACTTGGGTTGACCTACATTAAAAAAAAAGCAAAATTTTGTGGATATTGTAATGTATCTTAGTTCCTCTGAAGATGGCCATGTCAGTCGAAAGCTAAGGAAAATATAAAATTATTTAAAGGTTGATGAGTCAACTTTAATTTCATAATACAAAATTACTATTTTCTCTTTGTGTCTAAATTTAGATATTAAGTTTGTGTATAAGTTTGGATATTAATTGCCCTAATTCACTATGACGTCACTGCTTGTTTATGTGGGATCCAATAGAAAATTCAACAAAATTTGCTCCTAGTGAAACAGTTTAATCTAAAATGGCCTGGTTTTCAGATATAATATGTGTTAATATGTACTAAAAAATATTCTGAGCGTTTGCTGGCTACTCTACTTCTCTTGGTGGATTGATACGGATTTTAGAACAATTTTTGGTGAATTTGCTTTGATTTGACCCCATCTGACAACCATGATCCTTTGCGTTTAAACAATAGATTGTTGAAGATTGTTTTGATGTGACGTCATAGTGAATTAGGGCAATTATCATTGTTTATAGACAATATTGTTGTGATGTTAATTGTGTGCTACTAATGTGTTCCTTGATTACTGACTCTTATTCAGGTTTAGCCTCAATATTCACAAATTAGCCAACAGTAAAGTACAGAAAGCACAACTTTGACAATACAAAACACTGGAACACGTGAATATTCTACACAAAATTGAAGTTACATGTAACCCTGAGCAACAAAGAATGGCAGATATAATGGATGCATGCAAATAATGAGAAGCAAATGAGACAACAAGCATTGTATCGGCCCGATAGCCTCACTTGTATGATTCTTAAAAGAATATCTCATTGCAGGCTCAACTGTAATAAAAGCTATTACACTAGCAACTACTGACAGCAAGAACCAATCAAATTGTAGAATAAAAACAATACATTGCAACTTTGAGTATTGGAGCCAATCAGAAAGCAGCAAAAAACAATAGACTTTTGACATATCTTTTTATTCCCAGGAGAAAATGATGATGGCTAGCAGGGTCAAATTACAATTCTCATGCAGGTTTCTGATTGGCTCCACAACCCAAATGTATTGTTTTCAATCTACATTTTAATTGGTTCTCTTGTTTAATCTTGTCTAACTGATCTAAGTGGCCCCGGTTACAGTAGTTGCACTGTCAAAACTGGAGAATAAATGCTCTCTGTCACTCAACATTGAAACGTAATTGACAAAACACCTTGTTAATCATTTAATTATCATAGACAAATTAACCACATGCCAAGTTATTAAGACAAATTCCCAGCATACTTTAATACTCATTCAACATAAATAAGCTATATAAAGAGTGTTAGACTTTAAAGAATGCATTAGTAGGTATTTGACTTGATCCTAATGTCAACCCAAAAATGGCTGTAAATTTAGATTTAATCCGTCAAAAATGTTATCACGCATATCAGATAAATTATTTATATACTGTCATGTATAAGAATCTAAAAACCAGCAAAGCTGATAGATATCTCATAATATTTCAACATGATATAAATTAAAGCTAAAGCTTATAGGGTCAATAACAATAACACATTATAAATGCAAAATTGAAAACCATATTTTTCTAAAAAAAGTACGAGTTAACAGATAGAAAAATATTTCAGCTTTTGGTACAGTTAGTATCATGTTTACATTAAGATTAAAGAGAAGATTATGATCAGGAAACAGAAAAAGAATAACCATGACCTTGTCATTTTACTATGTCAAGATTTTACATCGAAACAAATCCATAAGCTCTAACTGTTTGCATTTATTCAAGGGTTGATAAAAAGTCGATTTTTTAATAAATTCTCTAACTAGCTTTTTCTCAAATTATTTATATTTGAAACTTTTTATAATGGTAAAAGAGTTATATTCTGAAAATGATGATTGTGAATTTAAGACACACCTTTTTTAATACTATACTTTTCTAAAATGATTTTTCAAATTATTTATTTATTTCCAAAATATAACAATGTTGGTGAGTCAGGGTTTTAAAAGATATGAGATCAAGATCTATATCAATAGATCAATATGTATATCAAAAAAAGACTTATTCATAAAAATTAAATCAAATCACCTTATTTTTGCGTAACCATTTGCTAAGACTTTTGAGGAGAGTCTATACTTTCTACTCAGATTTTAAGACACAGATTTTTGTCCGTCTGGCACTTGAACCCTCAACCTCTACCATTTAAGAGGCTTGCTCAAATAAGCCAACCAGATGTGGGTCAAATTCAACAGGAAAAAAATCTTATGTCTCTAAAATCTATTTTTAACTTTAAAAAATTAAAATTGCGATCAAATATACAATATAACCTGCAGGTAAATCGACCCTTGACATTTTGTCTAAACTATTAGTTCATGAAGGACCACAAAACAATATTGTAGCCACTTATATAAAAATTGGTTAAAGTATTACATGTTACAATAACTAGGATAATGACCATATGTCTATCAGGGACTCTGAGTTTTTTTCAGTTTCCCTTTCAGCTAGTGACAAATGACAAATTATGATACTTCCTTCCGAGCTTTACTAATTTATTATCATCATGATCATTGATGACTATATAGTTTTTTCTCTGCCTAATGACTTTAAAAAAGATAATAATAATAATAATAATAATAATAATAATAATAATAATAATAGGAATATAATAAGAGGGGATAATAGTAACATTTCACAAACGTGAAGATTTTAATATTGTAGAATGTCCATCTTAATCTTAAAATACGCAAAAATGACAAGCAATGAAATAAGATTGATTACAAAATATAGTAATTTATGAGGGAATAAACGATTGCTTTTCAAAATGTGAAAAAATAATAATGATGGGTATTATCATCTGAAAAGGAAATGCTTAGAATATATGCTCTTTGATCTTTTATAAATAATTTTCCCGCTTAAGTTAAAACTCCGGTCATCGACGTATCAGTACAGACGTAATTTTAGCGCATTTTCGCTTTACAGCTGTCAACTTTATTCTTTCATTTTGAGTCAAATCTACATTTTTAAAAAAATAATCGAGAAAAAGGTATGCTTAATCATTATTATTCAAGGATGACGTACTCTTGATAAAAATGGAATTTTTTATGATGGGAAGCAATTTTCGTGGCCAGTTTGTTTAAAATTTCCAATTATATTTGATTAGGAAAGAATGCTAATTTCTTAATAAATACTAGTAATTTTCTCTTAAAAATTAAACAAATATTTCTCGAATTTAGAAGGAATAGTTGGAATTAATAAAATGACGGAATTTTTTTACGGTTAGTTTAACTTATACAATTTTTATCCTTGTGAGTTTAAAAACATAATTCTGTATATTGTTTAAGAAATCATGATTTTTTGGTTTTCCTTTAAATAATATAAAAGAAAAAGAAAGAATAGTAGCAGTTTATAAAATAAAATCTCATCAAGTCCAAATCTATAAATAAAATACGAAAATACTGCAAATATAAACGAATATTTAATCGAGAGTGAGTTGCTCTGACGAGCATGGAATTTCACATAACTTATACTTGAAAATAAAGCGAAATATTAAATATATCGACTTAACAACACCCTGGGAACTTTGACAGCTTGTCCAGTAAGTAATATTAGTTGAAAAATGTAGTAAAAAGGAAGTTTTTTGTAGTAAAAATCAAATAAATTTGACCTACCAGTCTTGAACGGCTTGGAACGACTCTTCGTTTGTTATGTCGTACATAAGAATAAATCCCATCGCACCTCGATAATAAGCCGTCGTTATTGTCCGATATCTCTCTTGCCCAGCTATAGAACAACCATACAAACGAATTATAAAGTATAAAAGTGTTTTTACTTGGAATAAATCCCTCAAAAAAACCCTTACCTGTGTCCCATATTTGCAGCTTGACTCGTTTTTCGTTTCGAAATACAGTCTTTACTTTGAAGTCGATCCCGACGGTCGAGACGAAGGCTGATGTGAACGAGTCATCGGCATATCGAAAGAGAAAGGATGTTTTCCCTACTGCAGAGTTTCCAATTATTAAAAGCTTGAACATGTAATCAAAATTCTGGTCGGCAGCATCTTTTTGCCATGACTTGTTGTCCACAGACGCCATCTTGATTCGAGAACGCCTAGAATGAAACCTGGGTCACAACCACTAACCTTCCTTATTCGACCAATCATCGTCCAGTAAATACAATACCTATTGTATTTCAACCAATCACAGGTGGTCGTTCCAGAAATCAAATTCACCTGCTTGTCAGTGGGCGCTTCCCGTGTTTCCTGCCAGCGAACAATATTTCTTATATATTCTTGTTCCTATATTTACTTTTTTTTGGATTCGAATCAATTGGATACTTAATTGCAAAAGCAATTAATGTTGTATTTGGAGACTTTCTATCTTTTTATTTATTTTTTCAGCATTCCATCCTTGGTGAAAAACTTCCAATGATGCTTTGAATAAATTTGCAAGAAATAAAAACGCTATAATAAACCATTTTCAAGGATGTAAATTTTTCATATTTCAGTGCAAATATTTGTCTAAACAAGCGTTTCCTTCCCTTAGCTTTGTCGATACTCTAGAGCGCTCCACTGAACCGCATAGCGGTTTTAATTTTATATGTTCATCAACATAATCGTTATCTTCATGTTGAACTATTTTTCATAGCGTTAAAAGAAATTTGTAGTTATGATGATAATGGTAACAATACCAAAATATGCACACCAAATCTCATTAAGTTAACTAGATAATAATAAGAATTTGTTTTTCATTTGCATTAAATCATATGAATACGTTGAAACCGCAATAATCTTTATTTTAATATATAATTTCATTTATTCGTTCAAATCTTGATTGATTTCATTCATTTCCTGAATAAGCTGAGTGAATTCATGCAATGAAAGTTTTTTGGGGGATGATATTCTTGGATATTTGATTTTTCGGTTCTTCGTATTATATTATTCTTGTGAGTTCTCTATCTGATTTTGCGAAGGCGAAGGAACCACTCTTATGTCAAAGGAATCGAAGCTACGCAATCCTGCTGGAGGAGTTCGAAACAGAAGAAGATCTATCTGGCTGGCTCTAAATATTCACAGCAGTATTTGGCCGTATTCACCTCATTTTTGTTGTCACAGAAGAAAATATAATACTGTACTGAACAGTTTGAGATCGGACTTGAAAACGTAGAAAAACGCCACGCGCCTACGCACAGATTACAGTATTTTATCTAAATTTCTTTCTCTCGGTTTTCCTTACTTTCTATATTAGTTTTCCTTCCTTTTCCTTTCTTTTTCCTTTTTTTCTCTTCTTTTCTTTTCTATTTTTTCTTTTCTTTTTGTTGTTGACCTATTTCAATTTTTTTTCACACCGCGACCAGAGGTATCCTGGGATTAAATGCCCTCGCTCTTATGTGACGTAATAATCACTTCTTTTCGATTATCGTCGAATCTATGAGATTTTTTGAGCAGAAAAACGTTGATTGTCCTTGTGGTCCATCCTCGAGTAAGGCCCCGTCCACACGTATTCGCAAATTTTTGTGTCCGCAATGTTTTTTTACGGATACGGGTTGCGTCCACATGTGTCCGCAAATTTTTGTATCCGTATCCGCAAATTTTCGAAAACGGTCTCCAGAGTGGAAATTTTCGAATACGCTACGAATACGGATACGTGTGGACGGTCGTATCCGCAAATTTTCGAATAAGCTGACATAAACACGATTTTGCGCATGCCCAATAAGAAAAACTAACCGTCAAAGGGACTAGGCACTAGCGTGTATCAGGGCGGATCAAGAAATTTCCGGATAAGTGTGGTGTATTTGTGTTTTATTATGTACGATCGTCATATATAATTACATGTCAATCAATGCAAATCTAACATTTCCTCCCTTCTTAGTTATGAATCACTGTGATAGAAAAAATAACTCAATAATAATGTCTCTGAATGTTCATATCTCTTATGACTGTCCTAATATTGTTCATACATATAACGTTTTGGTGGGCTTCTGTGCCTTGTTGGGTATCGATGTCCTTTGCCTTGTCCTTCTTGCGTCATGTTGCTCTTAGCGGGGGTAACTTTCTTGCTTGTCTGGGTTGTGCTGACTGATGGCTGTTCTACTGCTGATGGGCAGACATCTTCTGCTGGTCTTGGTTGAGGGTCGCTTTGATTTTCATCATGCTTCCTTTCTTGGATTTGGTCTGTGTGCCTTCTCCAATAACTTCCAGCTTCTGTTTTGACTTCATACATCAATGGTCCTAGTTGTGTGTTGATGGTTCCATTAACCCACTTGTCTTGTCCTCTGTAGTCTCGAACTGTCACTGGCTGTCCATCATCAAACAAGCGTATAGGTGTTTCTTCTCAAGTGCTTTCTTCATTTGTTTCTTCTGCACTGTGCTTTTTATATCTGGCTTCATCAAATCCAGACGTGAACGTATGTTTCGACCAAGGAACATTTTGGCTGGTGTTTCGTTAGTGGTAGCATGAGGTGTGTTGCGGTACATCAGTAGGAAATTTGCTATCTTCTTGTTTAAAGAGGCTGATTCTGATTTCATTGCCTTCATACTCTGTTTGAAGGTTTGCACGAATCTTTCTGCTTGTCCATTCGTTGCAGGATGGAACGGTGCTGATCTAAAATGGTGAATCCCATTGCTCTTCATGAATGTTTGAAATTCCTCTGACGTGAATTGCGGTCCGTTGTCAGAAACGAGCTGCTGTGGTACGCCGTTTCTTGCGAATACTGAGCGTAGTACCTCAATAGTGCTTGTTGCTGTGATCTTGTTCATTGGAAACACCTCTGGCCATTTAGAGTGTGCGTCGACTATAATCAAAAACTGTTTGTTCATAAATGGTCCAGCAAAATCGATATGGATGCGTTCCCAAGGTGAACTTGGCCATTCCCAGGGGTGGATGGGTACCTTTGTTGGGTTGTTTCGTACTTTGTTACAACCAGAGCAGGTTTTGGTTATCTGTTCAATTTCGGAGTCGATTCCTGGCCACCAGATGTGACTTCTAGCGAGGGCTTTCATTTTCACTACGCCTAGGTGAGTTGAATGGATGACCTCCAATACTTGTTTCCTTAGGGTGTCTGGAATGATTACTCGTATTCCCCACATGAGACATCCCTGATACGTTGTGATTTCATCTCGACGATTGTAGTACGCCAGTAGTAACTTGTCGTCTGGCTTAGTTGACCATCCAGACATGGTCTGTTCATAGACTCTACTTAAGATCTTGTCCCTTGTTGTCTCTCGCCTGATTGTTGCGCTTGTCACTGGTAACTGTTCAAACTGACTTAAGTGAAAAATGTCAACAGCTTCTTCCTTTTGATCCTCTGGGGTTACTTCGAACGGTAGTCTTGAAAGGGCGTCAGCGTTAGTGTGTCGCTTAGTGTTCCTATACTCTATGTCGTAAGTATAGCCTGATAGAAACATAGCGTATCGCTGTAGTCTTGTAGCTGTGGTCACTGGTATGCCTTTGGTTGGGCTGAAGATGGTTACTAGTGGTTGATGATCCGTAACCAACGTAAACTGTCTTCCGTAAAGGTAGGTGTGGAATCGTTTGATTCCAAAGATGATTGCTAATGCTTCTTTGTCAATTTGAGAGTAGTTTTTCTCTGCTTTCGTTAAGGTGCGAGAAGCGAATGCTATTGGTCTTTCTTGTCCATCGATGATATGGGACAGAACTGCGCCGACTCCATATGGTGACGCGTCGCATGCTAAGCGGATAGGCTTCTTGGAATCATGATGACACAATACCAAATCTGACGTGACCATCTCTTTTACCTTCTCGAAGGCTTTGTCACATGCTTTCGTCCACTGCCATGCTTTACCTTGTTCCAGTAGCTGGTGGAGTGGTCTCATTACCGAGGCTAGGTCTGGTAGAAATCTGTGGTAATAATTTACGAGGCCAATGAATGCGCGAAGCTGAGTGACATTCTTTGGTGCTGGAGTATCACGCACTGCTTTAATCTTCTCCTCTGTCTTGTGTATGCCGTGCTTGTCTATCTTGTGTCCACAGTATTCGATCTTATCTTGGAAGAACTGGCATTTGTCTAGGTTGACCTTGAGTTGGTACTGTTGCAGACGGCTCAACACACTATCCAGATTGTTAAAATGTTCGGTATTGTCCTTACCAGTTATTATCATGTCATCTAGGATGCATTGGACTGATGGTATTCCTTGCAGAATCTGTTCCATAGTCCTCTGCCATATTGCTGGTCCAGACGCGATTCCAAACAACATCCGGTTGAACTGGTATAGACCCTTGTGCGTATTCACAGTTAAATACTTCTTTGAGTTTTCTTCCATCTCCATGTGTAGGTAGGCTTGCCTCAAATCGATCTTTGTGAACTTTTCTCCATCTGCTAACGATGCGAACACATCTTCTATCCTGGGTAACGGGTACTGGTCCACTGCAAGCTGGGGATTAACTGTGAGCTTAAAGTCTCCGCAGATTCTTACTCTTCCGTTTTTCTTGAGTACGGGAACTATGGGTGTGGCCCATTCGCTTGTTTCCACTTTGGATATTATTCCCATTTTCTCTAGCTCGTCTAATTCTCGCTCCACCTTTGGTCTCAAGGCATATGGTAGTTGTCTGGCTTTCAGAAATACTGGTTGCGGTTCCTCTTTGAACTTTAATGTCGCCTTGATGTCCTTCACTTTCCCAATTCCTTCTTCAAAGACTGTTGGATATTTGTTTAAGATATTGTCTAGTGCGTTGTTGGTACTTGCAGGTTCCTTATTCAGTGTTAACACGTTGTTTATCTCTTTCCATTCTAACTGTATCGCTGCTAACCAATCTCGGCCAAACAGTGCTGCTGTGCCTCTCTCGACTAGATATAATTCGAGGTTTTTCTCTTGATTGTTGTACTTTACCTTGACGCGTGTGATTCCTAACGGATGAATTTTCTCTCCTGAGTAGGTTTTTAAAACAACTTTTGTGGGCTCAATTTTAGCCTTGCCGACTTGCTTCTCAAATTCATCTTTAGACATAACTGAAACTGCTGATCCTGTGTCAAGCTCCATTGATACTTTCTTTCCATTAATATTTAATGGTAGTTGAATAGGCTTAGTTTTCTTCTCTTTTATCGAATTAATGTCTAAGCTTCCTACGGGAAGTTCATTGTCGCTGTCCGACTCGTCTTCGCTATCGGCATTTGTAAAGGTTCTAGATTATCTCGAGGACTATAGTCAAGATGCGTGACGTTCAAGTTCTAGATTATCAGTTTATTCAGAGTTCAGTCAGTCAATGATTTCACAATTCCACGTTACAGGATTAATTTCACGAGTTCAAGTTTTCACGATTTCAGGTTCTCACGATTTCAGGTTTTCACGAGTTCAGGTTTTCACGATTCGCTAGAATGACAATTGCAAAACCTTCTATGAGAATATATTCTGTCCAAGAAAAACGGAATCAATATACTTACACATATGTGCTGTCCTGAAGATAAAATCATTCGAATTCCGGATTCATTTTTTAAGAACAACAACTTGTCTACTCTTCCCTATATCAACTCTGTCCCATTCCCACGAGCTCCTTTTCTCTCTTCCACAGGGAACCCGCTTCTATCATGCATAAGCTATAACATTCCGCCCCCTATGAACGGTCTATACTAAAACGTTCATACTATAACAGTTTCGACTAAATTATAAACGCAAAGTCTGAGTCTCTTGGTTCAAACGTCATCTTCATCTTCGGCTTCCAGCAAGCATAACTTGTGGATGGACGTCGGTAGCTGTTTTCCTTAGTCTTCACTTCTACACTTCGAACCAAACCATCACTTCCTGGGAACACCTTAGTAACTCTGCCTAACGGCCATTTGTTCCTTGTAGGGTTTTCGTCAGCTACCAGCACCAAATCATCAATCTGTATGTTTCTCTTTGGTTGTCGCCATTTTTGTCTCTCTTGCAGTGAGGGTATATATTCTTTCAACCATCTCTTCCAGTAATGGTTGGCTAACAACTGTGCTTGTCTCCATCGTTTCTTGCTGTATTTGTCCGATTCGTCTATCATCTCAGAGGGTAGGTTGGTGGTTGGACGGACGTTCAGGAAATGACTCGGAGTTAACGGTTCGTCATCATCAGGATTCGGCGGATTTCGAGTTAGCGGTCTGCCATTGGAAATGCGCTCCGCCTCGGTAAATACGGTATGTAGCACTTCTTCGTTGACTGTCTCTTGTCCCATTATGGCTTTGATGCTTCTCTTGACAGTTTTCACAAGCCGTTCCCATACACCTGACATGTGTGGGGCTCCTGGTGGGTGAAATACCCATTTGCATCCGCGTTCCATCAGCTCCCCCGCAATCTTGCGGGAGTCTATCTCTTTAATGGCTTCCTTGATTTCTCTGCCCGCCCCGACAAAATTTGTTCCATTATCCGATCTTATTTCTTTGACGTGACCTCTTCGGTTCAGGAACCTTACCAAGACCATGATAAAGTCGTCAGTTTCCAGCGAGTTTGCGACCTCCAAGTGGACGGCGCGGGAGTTCATGCACACAAAGATGGCTCCCCATCTCTTCTCGGTTACTCGTCCTCTTCCTCTCTTGATATGGAAGGGTCCAAAATAATCTACCCCTGTGTAGGTAAATGGTGGTTCATATGGTGTTAAGCGAACTTTTGGTAGCTCACCCATTTCTTGGTTTGTCGTTTGAGGTCTCTGTTTCTTGCAATCGATACATCTTCCGAGGATTCTTTTTATGGCAACTCGTGCTTGGATTACCCAGAATTGTTCTCTCAGGAGGGCTAGCACTTGCTCTTGACCACAGTGTCCGTTCTTCTCATGCAAGTAACGTATCAAGATTGTCGTAACGTGACTCTTCCGAGGCAAAATTATTGGGTGCATTGCGTCATGGGAAATTGGTGCCTTAGCCAATCTTCCACCAACACGAAGTAGACCATCATCATGTAACTTTGGGCTTAGACTTGCTGTGGGGCTGTGTCCTTGAACTTGTTTCTTCTTCTTGAGGCTCTGCATTTCTTCGGAAAAGGCTTCACGTTGCACGATCCTAGCAACCTTCAATTTAGCGTTCTGCAGGTCTTCAGTAGAAATACGTTTCTCTTTCACGTGTCGGGACTTGATCCATTCGGTGAATTTGACTAGCCAGGCAACTCGGCGCAGGAGTACTATCCAGTTGGAATACCTCCTTGTAAGTTCCTCCACAGATGATCTGCGTTCAGGTACGGTCAGATAAGCTTCTTTCTTAACTTCCAGATCTTGTACGCTAACTTCTTCAAACTTGTTCTCGGGCCAGTTCTCTTGCGTCTTCCACAGAAACTCTGGTCCTTTAAGCCAGCGTTGGTTCTTGAGATATTCTTCAGTGTCAAGACCACGGCTTGCATCATCTGCAGGATTGTCCTTGCCTGGACGATGTCTCCACTGTTCGGGCAGTGTTTCCTCTCTGATTTCGGTCACTCTGTTTGCGACGTACGTTTGGAAACGTCGAGTTTCGTTTCTGATATAGTTTAGAACTATCATGGAGTCGGTCCAAAATGTTACTTGTTGGACATCAAGCTCTAGCTCTTTCCTCACTGTCTTGTCAAGACGCGTTGCGAGTACCGCTGACTGCAATTCAAGACGAGGGATGGTGAGGGTCTTGATAGGGGTGTTTCTGGACTTAGCCATCACAAATGAGCATTCGATTCTTCCATCATGATACTCGGCTCTCAAGTACGATACTGCTCCATACCCGACCTCGGATGCATCACAGAAGTGGTGAAGCTCAAGAGAAATTCTTTGTTCACTTGTTTGCGTAAAATAACATCTCGGTACGCATACTCGCTCCAGCAGTGGAAGATTCTCTTTCCAGGTTGACCATTTTTGTAGGATCTCACCTTCAAGTGGTTGGTCCCACTTATACTTCTTCTTCCACAGTTCTTGCATGATTCTTTTTGCAGGCAATATCACTGGTGCTGCAAAGTTTAGAGGGTCGAAAACCGCACTAATAGTTGAAAGAACTCCTCTCATTGTATTCGGTTTCTGCAATTCTGACACTTTAAACCCAAAGGTGTCTGACTCGACATCCCAGCGTACACCGAGGGCTCTTTCTGTTGGTAGTTCTTGGAGTTTCAGATCGAGGAAGGACGTGGCTTTCTTTTCTTCTGGTATTTCAGCTAGGACCTCGCGGTCGTTGCTGATGAACTTCGTTAACTTGAAGCCTCCTTTCATACACAGCTGTGTCAGTTGCTCAGCCATGCGTGTTGCAGCGTCCGCATTAGGTAACGACTTTAGGACGTCATCGACATAAAAGTTGTTCTTTACAGTGTGAACTGTCGCAGTATCGAAGTCGTCGCTGTTGTCATCCGCTGTTTTCTTCAGGGTTGAGTTTGCTGCACACGGCGAGTCTCTTGCACCAAATATATGAACTGTCATCACATACTCTTCAGGAGGATCATCAGCATTTCCACTCCACCATAAGAATCTTAGAGAGTCTTGATCTCTTTCACGTACTCCGACTTGATGGAACATGCTTTCGATGTCCGCTACAAGTGCAACTTTGTCTTCACGGAAGCGCAGTAATACGCCAAGCAGACTGTTCGTGTAGTCGGGTCCCTGAAGCAGATTCTTGTTCAATGACGTACCTTCATGTTCAGCAGCGGCGTCGAAAACAATACGCACTTTTCCTGGCTTATTAACGTTCGTAACTCCGAAGTGAGGTAAGTACCATGTTCGCGGTCCAATCTGCGAAGTTTCTTCAGCGGAGAGTTTGCGCGCGTATCCTTTCTCGATGTAGCCATTCATGGTGTCACGATACACTTCTTCGAACGCTCGATCCTTTTGAAACCTTTTCTTGAGGCTCAACAGTCTCTTTTCAGCTTGCTCGCGATTGTTTGGCAATTTCACATCATCTTTCTTCCACAGCAGTCCGGTCTCGTAATGTCCTTCTTTAAACACTGTTGTCTCTTCAAGCTTCGCTACTGCTCTCAGATCTTCTCTTGAAAGCACCTCTTTTTCTTTGACATCCTGTCTTGTTCCGTAGTCATCTATCTTCCAGAATCTTTCTAACTGTTCACGTAACTTCAGGTTTTCTATGTCAGTAAAGTGCAAGTCAAGTTTCGTTCGTTGTGTTTTTCCTTCAATAGTACCCGTAATGACCCACCCAAGGGGCCCTCTCTGAGCCTGGAGCTTACAGGTAGGTTCATCAGATTTCCGTACTTCAATTATCTCGTGTGCTTCGTCAACATCCTTGCCAATCAACACAGATACCCGCGGGACTTCTACTTCCGGTACTTCAATGTCTATCAGATGAGGGTACGCATTTCTGTTGATATTGGAAGGCAAGAGGTCTTCAAAAATGCTGAATTTTTGTGATATCAACCCTTCCTCTACTGTGATTGGTTGTCCTTCGCCATCGGCAGACTGTATCTGGAACTCAGCCAGTTGGAACTCTTCTTCTTCTTTATTCATCAGCGTGTTGACCGATATTCTTTTCTTTCTTCCTTTGAGTCCTATCATCTCTGCCACTTCGGCGTCAACTACGGTGGCACGGGACCCGTTGTCCAGGAGTCCATACGTCGTTATCGCACTTCCATCCGGCGCGGAGATCTTTATCGGTACCACGTGCAGAAGTATACTTTTGTCTGTATTTCGTACGTTGGTTGCGTACTGGTCGGTTTTCCTCTGTTCAGGAGCAGGCCTCTGGTCGTTACTCGGTGGATCCTTTCTTTGTTCCCTTTCTTCAGCTTTCTTGTCGACTGGGGCTGCTTTCGGTCTGAGAAAGTTGTGTAGCAGCTTGTGGTGGCGTCGCTCACTTCCGCATCCACAGTTCTCGTTCGATTTGCATTGTGTTCTTAAGTGTCCCGCTTTCAAGCAAACATGACACAGTTTATTATTCTTCACGACGTTCCATCTGTCCGTGATGTCTTTCCTTGCGAATTGTGTACAATGTAGAAGGTCGTGGCTTCCAGAGCAGCAGACACAGCGACCCGGCGTACTTGCGTTTTCTGTTTTACTACCGGCTTGATACGCTTCCTTAGGTCTGACGTCGGTCGTGAAGGTGGCGGTTTTCAGCGGAGGTTGAGCTTTCATTACCTTGTGAGTGAATCTCATTGGTCTAGCAGTGTTCGTTTTCGATTCACTGTTCCATGATGAAGTTGTAGTGACAAAGGCGGGATCGTTCTTGATTGCTGCTTGTCTTTTCACGAATGCGGCAAGGTCCTTCAACTTCGGTGACCTGCCTTTCTCTCGGATGCAGTACAGGGTATCTCCCCACCTTGCTGATAGGTAGTTTGGCAACCTACTTACGATCAGCTTCAGGTTCGACGTCGTGCTTGCTTCAACTTCGTATTCTCCTTCCAGCTTCTTCGATGCTGATTCAAGTTGTTCTGCAAAGTTACGTAGGCCTTTGTTGTCATCATGGGCTAACTTTGGACCAATGGTCAGTTTTTCGATACATGCGGCTGCAACCGCGGATGGGTGTCCGTATCGTTCCTCTAGCAGCTTCACAATATCGTCGTACTTGCATCCAGACGCTCGTTGAACTACTTCATACGCTTCTCCGCAGACAAATTTCGGTAAGAACTCCAGTTTTTGTCCGTCGGTCAATAATCCGTCCTCTAAATTGTCTTTCAGGCGGCTTCTAAGACTGGGGAAGTCGTCAGCATCTCCGGAGAACTTTACAGGCTGCATGGCTTGCAACATGTTCAACTTCAGCATAATTGCATTGTGGGTTGTAGTTTCTTGTAAGATGGATTCTTCTCTTCGAGGTCTCTCAGAATGGTATCTTTCGTCGGCCATAACGTTTTGGGCGTGGCTCTTGTCAGCGCTTTCTTCTTGCATGTCGTACCTCTTAGGAACGTGGGAGTTTCTCCAATATTCATCGTACTTCTCGGGGCATTGGGAGCTTCTCTGGTATTCATATTCGTATTCTCGTTTTATTCTTTCATCGCGGTCATCCGGTACATGGATGCGTGTGGTTTCGTTCACGACCCAATCAGTGGTCTGGTCTTCCTTTGTCAAGGGGGTGCTTGTGTAAAGGCATGGTCCACGTGGTAATTCTAGATCGGACTCTTCATCCTCTGACATAAATTCGGCTTCCTTTTCTGCTATCTTGGCTTCAAATCTCAGTTTTCTTACTGTTTTTTGCTTCTCTAGTTCAATGTCTATCTTGCGCTTTTCCATTTCCGCTTCCAATTTTGCTATTCCTTCAGCTTGTTCTGCCATCATTTTCTTCAATTCCGCGTTTTTCTGTAGTTCTCGTTTCTTCGAAGAGCTCAGCGATCTAGTTTTCGACTTAGTAGACCCCCCTGCGTAGGAATATTGGCTTATTGTCTCATTATCTCTTTGTCGGCGAACTGGCGCCTGCTCGTCTTCTCGACATTGTTGTGCCTGTCTCAAACGCTCGCATGCGGCATAGGCACACTTGTGATAATTATCTTTGGCATGTTCGTGTTGTTGTTTTACTCGTAAAAGTTCTGTTTCACTTACATCTTCCTCGATGTAAACACTGTATTCATTTCTGTACAAATCCCATGCAAGTTCTAATTTCTTTAAATAATCAACAATTTTTTCGGCTTCGAAGCATCGTTCCACGTCTCCAACTTGGTTGACAAGTCTTGACAGGTGGGATAAATATCCCGCCAAGGAATGTCGTCTTTGTGTAATCCGTTCGGCTTTACGGCCTTCGAAATCTTTCATATTTTCTTGAATAATTCTCTTACCTCTTCGGGATCCAAGATCCAACTCTCGCTCAAGTTGTCTCCCATATTCAGACGGTCCTTTTATCATGTTTTCAAGTTGTTTTTCTAATTCGAGGATTCTTTCATGTTGTTGCTCGATGGTCAAGTTCGGGTTTCCTTCGGCATTCATCTTGTGTTTTCTTTCTCAATCAGTTCGTTCAGATTTGACGATATGTCGAATTTTGTAAAGGTTCTAGATTATCTCGAGGACTATAGTCAAGATGCGTGACGTTCAAGTTCTAGATTATCAGTTTATTCAGAGTTCAGTCAGTCAATGATTTCACAATTCCACGTTACAGGATTAATTTCACGAGTTCAAGTTTTCACGATTTCAGGTTCTCACGATTTCAGGTTTTCACGAGTTCAGGTTTTCACGATTCGCTAGAATGACAATTGCAAAACCTTCTATGAGAATATATTCTGTCCAAGAAAAACGGAATCAATATACTTACACATATGTGCTGTCCTGAAGATAAAATCATTCGAATTCCGGATTCATTTTTTAAGAACAACAACTTGTCTACTCTTCCCTATATCAACTCTGTCCCATTCCCACGAGCTCCTTTTCTCTCTTCCACAGGGAACCCGCTTCTATCATGCATAAGCTATAACAGCATTGTTATCGAGGGCGTGTACATTCCGGCGTGTATGGCGGCGTGTTTGTTGTCTGCGTTTAGCTAAACATGCTTTCTCGATATGTCCTTTCTTCTTGCAAAAATAACATGTACCTTCTTTATGTTTACATGAATTAGATGAATGACCTGGTTTATCACATCTAAAACACGTATTATCTCTTGGTTTAAGCTGATTTTCGGTTGGTTTTCT
This sequence comes from Actinia equina, assembly GCA_011057435.1. Lineage (NCBI taxonomy): Eukaryota > Metazoa > Cnidaria > Anthozoa > Actiniaria > Actiniidae > Actinia > Actinia equina. Next base: position 94,816 of record WHPX01000697.1, on the reverse strand, counting down.
AGGCTTTGCTTTAGCTATCTTGTTTACACCAACTTCTTTGTGCTTACCTTGTAATTCAATGGCGTCTTTCGCGGCCATTTCCATTGCTACGGATATTGCGATAGCTTTTTCCAGTGGTAACGTAGATTCTGAAATCAATCTTTTCTGTATTCCGGTATTACGGATTCCACATACTAATCTATCTCTGAGTGTGTCGTTCAGGTTATCGAAGTTGCAGTGAATCGCCAACTTCCTTAGTTGTGCTACATAGTCGTTTATAGTTTCTCCTTCGTCTTGCATTCTTGTATGAAATCGGAAACGTTGAGTGATTACAGACGGTTTAGGCGATAGTTGTCTCTCCAAAAGGTGTACGATGGTATTATACTCAAGCTCAGAAGGCTTTTCTGGGGCTGCTAAATTCCGTAAGAGATTATAAGTTTTACTTCCAAGTAGCGTAAGAAGCGCGGGAACTTTCTTCTCTGTTTTGATCTCGTTGACTGTAAAATATTGTTCCAAACGCTCGATGTAGGCACTCCATGTTTCTGTAGCTTCGTCGAATGGTTCTATTCTTCCAATAAAGGCCATTTTTGTTTGTGAAAACCAAGGAAATCTCACATTATTTCAAGAAGAAGTCCTCCGAATTTTTACAATGTGGCCATCCTCGTCGCCAGTAATTGTGGTGTATTTGTGTTTTATTATGTACGATCGTCATATATAATTACATGTCAATCAATGCAAATCTAACAATAAGTGTGGACAGTGAAAACGACTCGAAAACGATTCCAAAAAAATTTGCGGATACAAAAATTTCCGGATACGTGGGGACGGGGCCTTAGTCTTATCATACCCTCACACGATGGACGTTTAAGGTATAGGTTTTAAAACCTTCTTCGTCGCGAAACAAGTTAGTCAAACTTTAATACGTTTTACTGCTTATATAAAGAACAGTTTTTGATTCGCGCTTCAACTAGCGTACTAGCTTAGCTAGCACGAACTTCCGCCCAGTTAGTAATCTGCCTCTTACTGAGTAAAATAGCTAAAAAAGACTGTCATCCCACAGCTTCAGGGAGCCCAGGTGATTGCTCTGAGCATGCGTCCTTGCCTACCAATCAGTCATCGCATTTTCAACATCACTCGACATCACCGCGAACCGACCCAGGGTTCAGAACGATGTCCTTCTAAGTATGGATATGCAAGAAGTCTTCACTCTTCTTGTCCTGCTGGACTTAAGCATGCGGCAATCTATTTACCATCGATCACAACGTCATGTTCTACTTATTAGAGAATGAGCTTGGAGGCATATTTAATCACGCTTTTTCCTGGCTTAAGTCGTTCTTGTCTGGGAGGAAACATCGCGTGGTCATCGAGCATCACAAGTCCCAGGACTTTCATCTTCTTAATTAAAGGAGTTCCTCAAGGAAGCCGTCTGGGACCTATGCTATTCACAATGTACGCATCTCTTCTATCCCATGTGGACAAGACACATCTAACAACTGTCCGAGGATATGCAGATGATATACAACTATAGCTCAAACGGATTGGAGGATTGTACATGTTATACCCCAAGGCTGGACAGCATTTGCAAGGAGTATAATATCTAAATTGTTTTCAAACTAGTCCCTATAATGAATATTCGTTCCGATACACCGCGCTGAATCGCTGTAGTTCTAGAATTAACTATCCATATATATCCAAGTACATATTCTTATTGACATTCGGTATTGAATGGCTCACCACCAGCTCATGCTAAATGACAGCAAGACAGTTTCTTATTGTTGGATCCCGTCAACAGCTGGCAACAGCAAAAGTTTTACATCGATAACCTTTTTGTGCGCTCCTCGGAGATCAAGCCAGTTAGTTCCGTACGTAACTTAGGAGCTTGGTTTCACGAGTTTACGTCGTTGATCGTACATATCGGGAAAGATGAGCCTGTTAAGGGTTTAATAAATCTTCAAGATCTTCAATTGTATCCTTATTTTTTAATACAAAGTGATGATGCTCTGACTACAGGCTTTAATACAAAATAAAAGACAATGAAAAGAAATGAAATAAAGCCCTGTAGATATAACTGGATGTGGCAGTTGTTTTCCATATCTAATGATTGCCTGTGTGATGCCTCCCAGTGAGTGAGTACACTTGCAATAATTACACAGTCCAATCATTAAATAATTTCATTCTAATTTTATCCAATCGTATGTCAAATAATCTTTGACTTTTGATAAACTAACTGATTGAGTTTAAGTTTAATTTATTCACTGAAAGAAAGAAATATATAAATGGTATTCGAGTTGGTTCTAATTAAATTTTGACCTACATACTGTAGTGCATCGTCCTATCGTTATTGAACACGAAGCTCACAAGGAAAGAATTGGAATCCTATCCTATAAGGTAGGTCAATTAGAATCAGTACAAAGTTTTTCTGGCTATCAAAGTCTGTAGAAGTCTAAATCTTGACTTCTCTTCAATCCATCAAATCCGGCCAACGAATTTTTAAACTTGTATCAACTATTCTATATTTCTTGTAAAAAAAAGGAATTATCAATAGTGGACGTGAAAGGAAATTAAACTTTAATTTTAAAAAAAGTTTATCGACTTAATACACTAAACTTACTTTAACTGTTGCAATAACTGACTTTCTTCATTCACAGAAGTCGAGCGGCAAAAAAGATGAAGAGACAGCTGGTGTTTGTCTTTCTGCTGTTCCTTCTCAAGCACAAAGTCACCTACGCTACGATGTGGCCGACTCAAAGATATTCAGAGCTCAACGTGTACTTGCAAGGATTCACTCTTGAATCGTCCAAGGTAGAAACAATCATTGCATGTTACACAAAGTGTGAGGACAACATACATTGTGCAAGCATCAACATGAACCTGACGAACAAGACATGTGAACTGAAGTACTCTACCAAGACCAGACACCCAGAGAAGATTGTTAGTCAACAAAACACCATCTACATGGAGATACGGGATGATAACGCTGCTCCAGGGTCGAGGTCAGATATACCAATCACATCTTGTAAGAAGCTCAAGGAGGATGACAGCCAGGCAAAGTCAGGTGTTTATTGGATGAAGTTCAATGAGACATTCCAAGTGTTTTGTGACATGACCACCGATGGAGGAGGCCGGACCCTTGTCTATAACTATCGAATCCTCAAATTAAGCAACTTTCAACACAAAAGTAACGCAGTCAGTCCAATACCAAACTGGCCTGTGGACACGTCTAATGGGAAATGGGTGCCACAGTCAACGACAACCCCGCTCACTGAGTCTTCTTACTCCGCCATGAATTATGCTCTGTGGAAGAAGATTGGTAAAGAGTTTCTTCTAAAGCCTAATATCACTAACTGGGTAGCCTGTGTAGAAGGAACCGGAAGTCTATTGAACTGGGTGCAAGGAAGTGTGACCTGTAGAGTTGTCAAGGCCATTACACCAACCTGTACCACTGTCGCTCCAAACATGTTAAAACTCCATTCTTGTGGGCCAAGTTTATTCTTTAATGCAGATTACTACATTTTTTTAGAAGGAAGAACCGACCATTGCTGGCCTGTCCATGATCCTTGTGGTACAACATCTGCTGATAATCACCTGACCAATGTAACCAATCCTGGTGGAGCGATTTACATTCGCTGAGAGAGGAGTTATCAGTAAGATACCTCGCACAGGGGGTGTGTTCAACAACAGAAGACTAAACACGTATTACGCTTTCCGAGAGTGAAAAAAACTGGGTGGTAACTTCATTGCAGTGTATTGTGGGACTGTAAGATTTCCAAGATGTCTAGTCCCCTAAATCAGTCCCACAATGCACTGCAGTGCCAACTCGACCCAACTTTTTCCTTAACCTTGTAATGGCTAATTAATCTACACAAATATCATAACGTAAATAATTTTATATTGAAGGTCTCTCAAGATCTACATATCATTCGGGACTTGATGATACGATAGTAAAAAAACACTGAACTGATTGAAATAGTACTATTTGAATGACTTGAAATGAACCTGGCAAACCTAAAACGGATGAGTCTATTCTCATCAGTTCGAAAAGAAAGTTAGCTTGGTAACGTATCAAATGTCCTTATTGTACATATTAAAAAAAACGACACTTGCAAGCACTTCTTCTATCTTTGGACATACGCAGCACAAATCTTTTGGAAACAATAGCGCGCAGCGCACTGATTCTAAAAATAATAGCTTAAAGATTCGGACAAACATTGCATTCTGTTCAACCGCTACGATGATTATACGAACCAATTTTATTATTTTTACTTAAAGTTACAATAATAACCCATGTAAACTAAGATCAACTGCGATCGGCTGTGAAAATTATCTGCTGAAAGTAAACTTGTAAGTTTGTTTGTCCGAATTTCGCCTTTGTCTTCGTTTTTACGTCACGGTTGCGCTGCGCTATTCCCAAGTTGGTGGTCGTTACATGTTGATAATCATAAGTCATCACTAAAACTTGACCTTGAATCAATCTTATATGGTTATTTGTCAAACTTGAAAACCACTATTCTATTAAACCCTCTAATTCTAATTGCAACGCCAAACATGTATTATAGGGTTCATAAATGAACAAAAATACACATTTCAATGATTTCTTAACCACGCAACCAACGAATACTACCAATAAATCATCAAACGCTTTTGAAAAAAATGGGCACCTATAATCATTAGCAAAACTTTATAATTTTCAACTTTCAACTTTCACTTACTTCAACCTGTAATTACTCTTTCTCGCAACTGTGATCTGTTTTACGATGTTTTCGATCCCTCTATATACGTCACTATGTTTGTTATGAATAATGACGTAGTAAAAACATTGTAATAAATAAGATATTAAAAAAATTATGTGTTGTGATGTTTAATTAAAATCAGTTTCAAATGTCACCATATACATATGTCTTTTAACTCTCTTGGGAATAACTTGCAACCCATCAATTCATTGTTTGCCCAACATGTTTTTACTCTAAAAATTGTTTTTATTTAACTTGTTTTTCTCATTCTGTCTTAAACATGTATATTTTCAATCGTTTTGTTGAACATGTTGCGTAGAGAGGTATTGAAACGAGAGACAACGCACCCCTGCAGATCTCCAGGTGTATTCTTAGTTTGTTTTTTATACATGGTGACGATGTTGATATTAAAGTCCTAAGTTCTCCAAGTCCAACAACTGGAATGCTCTGACTACAGACTTTAATGCAAAATAGTCAGAAGACACTGAAAAGAAATGAAATAAAGTCCTGTAGATATAACTGGATGTGGCAGTTCTTTTCCATATCTCAGTAATGATTGACTCTGTGATGCCCCCCAGTGAGTGAGTACACTAATTGCAATAATTACACAGTCCAATCATTAAATAATTTTATTCTAATTTTATCCAATCGTATGTCAAATAATCTTTGACTTTTGATAAACCAACTGAATTGAAGTTTAGCTTTTTGTTTTTTAGTTTTTTAATAATTTTTTCTTGATTACAACATTTTGGTGATGTGTCACAAACTCGTGTATACCCAGAGCTCCAGTAAATAAACCATTTACTGCGCAAATGTTTTTCAAAGGTTGTATATCCTCGAGTAGCTAGTAGTGGGCGCGCGAATTAAAAAATTTTTTTGGACATTCCGTAAAGACGTTAAATGATGAATCCTTACTTCAATTATAGTATTTTTAGCATGATGTCTAACTGTTATGCTTGTTTACCACGCAGGACTTTTTTAAAACCTACCTTAAACGTCCGTCATGTTATGGTGAGACTAACTCGATGATGGATGATGGAGGAAAATCAACGTGACGACAATTGGAATGAAATGATTATGACGTCACAAAAGAGTGATAGCGCTTGTGCGCGCAGTCGCTCTGTGGCCAGCCGTATTTTTGATCGATGAAAAATTACGTGTACGTGTAAACTCAGCCTTAGCCACAACGTCGAATAGTTAGATAAATTCATCTTAGGCTGCGTTTACTACGGTAACGGACGAATATTTAACCGGTCCGAACATTTGACCTATAGATATCGTTTACACGGAACCGTCTCTTTAAGGACGTTCATGATCAAAAGTTCCCATCGTCTGATTTTAAAAAACTTTTGCTTAGTATAACTACATCATACTAGAAGTAAAATAAGCAAATAAGAAATGGGAGTCCCCGTTTTCGTTTCAGCCGTCAGAATGTATGGATGTTCACCCTTTTTACAGTAAGAATGCGCAAACAACGTAGACGTGGAAAGCTGTCAAAATAAGCCATGTTTTACTGAAAAAATAAATTGATCGTCAACCACTAACCTGCCTATTTTATTTCAATCAATCACAGGTTGTCGTTCCAGAAATCGAATTCACTTGATGTCATTGGGCGCTTCCCGTGTTTCCTGCCAGCGATATATATCCCTTATATATTCTTCTTCCTATATTTACTTTCTTTTGGATTCGAATCAATTGGTTACTTAATTGCAAAAGCAATTAATGTGTTTTTTTTGGAGACTCTCCATCCTTTTAATTGTTTTTCCAGCACTTCATCCTTGGTGAAAAACTTCCGACCATGATTTGAAAAAATGGATATTCGCATTTCAGTGCGAATATTGGTTTAAACAAGCGTTTCTTTCCCTTAGTTTTGTCGATTCTCAAGAGGGCTCCAAATTCACCACATATTGGTTTTTATATGTTCATCAACATACTCGTTATCTTCATGTTGAACTATTTTTCATAGCGTTAAAAGAAATTTGTTATTATGGTGATAATGGTAGATATACCAAAATATGCACAACAAATCTCATTAAGTACGCACAGATCACAGTATTTGTTCTAATTTTCTTTCTCTCGGTTTTCCTTACTCTTTTATTAGTTTTCCTTCCTTTTCTTTATTTTTCCTTTTTTTTTTTTCCTTCTTTTTCATTTCCATTTTTTTCACACCGCGCGCCAGAGGTATTCTAGGCTCAAAAGCCCTCGCTCTTATATGACGTCATAATCATTTCTTTTCAATTGCCGTGGAATCTATGAGGTTTTTTGAGAAGAAAACCGTTGATTCCCTTGTGGTCCATCCTCGAGTTAGTCTTATCATATCCTCACTCGATAGACGTTTAAGGTATAGGTTTTAAAAACCTTCTTCGTCGCGAAACAAGTTAGTCAAACTTTAATACGTTTCACTGCTTATATAAAGAATAGTTTTTGGTTCGCGCTTCAACAAGCGTACTAGCTAGCACGAACTTCCGCCCAGTTAGTAATCTGCCTCTTACTGAGTAAAATAGCTGAAAAGACTGTCATCCCACAGCTTCTTTGTGACTGCTCTGAGCATGCTTGCCTACCAATCAGTCATCGTATTTTCAACATCACTCGACATCCCTTGACATCCCTCGACTGCCTACACAAGGTTCAGAACGATATTCTTCTATAGTATGGAGTGCAAGAAGTCTTCACTCTTCTTGTGCTGGGGGCACTTAAGCATGCGGCATTCCATTTACCATCCATCACAACGTCATGTTCTACTTATCAGAGAATAAGCTTGGCGGCATAGCTAATAACGCTTTTTACTGGCCTAAGTCGTTCTTGTCTGGGAGGAAACATCGCGTGGTCATCGAGCAGCGCAATCCCAGGACTTTCATCTTCTTAATTACAGGAGTTCCTAAAGGAAGCCGTCTGGGACCTATGCTATTCATAATGTACGCATATCTTCTATTCCATGTGGAGTTCCTCAAGGAAGCCGTCTGGGACCTATGCTATTGATAATGTACGCATCTCTTCTATTCCATGTGGAGTTCCTCAAGGAAGCCGTCTGGGCCCTATGCTATTCATAATGTACGCATCTCTTCTATTCCATGTGGAGTTCCTAAAGGAAGCCGTCTGGGACCTATGCTATTGATAATGTACGCATCTCTTCTATTCCATGTGGAGTTCCTCAAGGAAGCCGTCTGGGACTTATGCTATTGATAATGTACGCATCTCTTCTATTCCATGTGGAGTTCCTAAAGGAAGCCGTCTGGGACCTATGCTATTCATAATGTACGCATCTCTTCTATTCCATGTGGAGTTCCTAAAGGAACCCGTCTGGGACCTATGCTATTCATAATGTACGCATCTCTTCTATTCCATGTGGAGTTCCTAAAGGAAGTCGTCTGGGCCCTATGCTATTGATAATGTACGCATCTCTTCTATTCCATGTGGAGTTCCTAAAGGAAGTCGTCTGGCACTTATGCTATTCATAATGTACGCATCTCTTCTATTCCATGTAGAATTCCTCAAGGAAGCCGTCTGGGACCTATGCTATTGATAATGTACGCATCTCTTCTATTCCATGTGGAGTTCCTTAAAGAAGCCGTCTGGGACCTATGCTATTCATAATGTACGCATCTCTTCTATCCCATGTGGACAAGACACATCTAACAACTGTCCGAGGATATGCAGATGATATACAACTATAGCTCAAACGGATTGGAGGATTGTACATGGATATGATTTTGTGATGCACCTGAGTGGTTGCACGCCTTTCGAATTGCTCAATTTTATAGTTCATTTTTACAGTATTTTATCGTTTTATTTGTGTTTCTTTACTGGCACCTGTACGTTTATTATGTTGTTCATCGAGCCTATGGATTCTTGGAGTCATTTTGGATGTTTTACTACAACTTCTGCTGTGATACCTACATCAGTACTGGATCATCGATACTGTCATTGTTATTCTTCTTCATACATGAAGGCAATCAACAAGTTTATTTCCCAGCACAAGCTGCTACCAAGACTTTCATCTGAGGTTTACACATCTATCAAGAACCTTAGTATTCAACGAAATCGACGTGGTTCTGGAAAAAAGCTGATTTCTTCAGTCTCAGTGATTCCTACGCGGATTTCTAATAATGAATCTAATTATTATTCAAGAACAGACTTGAACTTTCGTTTTGCTAATTTCAACAATTTAACTTTTGTGTCTTGTCATGATGATAAACAGACGATTCCAGTGAGGATTACTATTCATCACCAATACTCTCGGGAGATTACACCTGTTGTTAATGCAAATAGTTTCTCTATGCCTACACGTTCCACAGCTCCTGAATTCAAGCGTAACTCTTTGGAACTTTGCTTACTTACTTACTTGTTTTATATATTGCAATTATTAATTAGTTTTATCTTTTAAATATTTACATTTTATTCATAATCAATAGGTAAGCATTTTGTAACTATTGTAAATATTCTATTGTAATTTTTTGTGAAGCGCCTTGGACAATTTTGGAGATGAGCGCTATATAAATAAATTATATTAATTATATTATTATATTATGTTATACCCCAAGGCTGGACAGCATTTGTAAAGAGTATAATATTTAAATCGTTGTTTTCAAACTAGTCCCTATAATGAATATTCGTTCCGATACACGCTGAATCGCTAAAGTTTTAGAATTAACTATCTATATATATCCAAGTACATATTCTTATTGACATTCGGTATTGAATGGCTCACCACCAGCTCATGCTAAATGACAGCAAGACAGAGTTTCTTATTGTTGGATTCCGTCAACAGCTGGCAACAGCAAAAGTTTTACATCGATAACCTTTCTGTGCGCTCCTCGGAGATCAAGCCAGTTAGTTCCGTACGTAATTAACTTAGGAGCTTGGTTTCACGAGTTTATGTCGTTGATCGTACATATCGGGATAGATGAGCCTGTTAAGGGTTTGACTAAATCCGACGGACGCGGGGAACGGATGTTAGGAAATTTCATACAAAGTACCTTCTTAGCTCATTCATTGTTTGCCAAACATGTTTTTACTTTAAAAATTAATTGTTTATATTTTAACTTGTTTTTCTCATTCTGTCAATAAAAAGATGTAGAGTTTTCCATTGTTTTATTGAAGATGTTGCGTAAAGAGGCATTAAAACGAGAAACAACGCACCCCTGCAGATCTTCAAGTGTATCCTTATTTTTTTATACAAAATGAAGATGTACTGACTACAGGCTTTAATACGAAATAAAAGACACTGAAAAGAAATGAAACAATTAAAGCCCTGTAGATATAACTAGATGCTGTTTTCCATATCTAATGATTGCCTGTGTGATGCCACCCAGTGAGTGAGTACCCTTGCAATAATTACACAGTCCAATCATTAAATAATTTCATTCTAATTTTATCCAATCGTATGTCAAATAATCTTTGACTTTTGATAAACTAACTGAATTGAAGTTTCATTTATTCACTGAAAGAAAGAAAGATATAAATGGTATTCGAGTTGGTTCTAATTAGATTTCAACCTACAAACCGTAGTGCATCGTCCGATCTTTATTCAACGCGAAGCTCACAAGGAAAGAATTGGAATCCTATCCTATAAGGTAGGTCGATTGGAATCAGTACAAAGTATTTCTGGCTATCAAAGTATGTAAAAGTCTAAATCTTGACTTCACTTAAATCCATCAATTCCGGCCAACGAATTTTTAAACTTGCACCAACTATTCTATATTTTCTTGTAAAAAAAGGAATTATCAATAGTGGACGTGAAAGGAAATTAAATTTAAATTTAAACAAAAAATTATCAACTTCATACACTAAACCTATTCTAACTGTTGCAATAACTGACTTTCTTCATTCACAGGAGTCGAGCGGCAAAACACGATGAAGAGACAGCTGGTGTTTGCCTTTGTGTTGTTTCTTCTCAACCACAAAGTCACCTACGCAACGATGTGGCCTACTCAAGGACATTCAGAGCTCAACGTGTACTTGCAAGGATTCACTCTTGAATCGTCCAAGGCAGAAACAATCTTTGAATGTTACAGAAAGTGTGAGGACAACATACATTGCGCAAGCATCAACATGAACCTGACGAACAAGACATGTGAACTGAAGTACTCTACCAAGACCAGACACCCAGAGAAGATTGTTAGTCAACAAAACACCATCTACATGGAGATACGGGATGATAACGCTGCTCCAGGGTCGAGGTCAGATATACCAATCACATCTTGTAAGAAGCTCAAGGAGGATGACAGCCAGGCAAAGTCAGGTGTTTACTGGATGAAGTTCAATGAGACATCCTCTGCGCCATTCCAAGTGTTTTGTGACATGACCACCGATGGAGGAGGCTGGACCCTTGTCTATAACTATCGAATCCTCAAATTAAGCAACTTTCAACACAAGAGTAACGCAGTCAGTCCAATACCAAACTGGCCTGTGGACACGTCTAATGGGAAATGGGTGCCACAGTCAACGACAACCCCGCTCAGTGAGTCTTCTTACTCGGCCATGAATTATGCTCTGTGGAAGAAGATTGGTAAAGAGTTTCTTCTAAAGCCTAATATCACTAACTGGGTAGCCTGTGTAGAAGGAACTGGAAGTCTTGTGAACTGGGTGGAAGGAAGTGTGACGTGTAGAGTTGTCAAGGCCATTACACCAACCTGTACCACTGTCACTCCAAACATGTTCACAATTCCAACTTGTGGGCCAGCTTTATCCTTGAATGATAAAAAATACATTTATTTAGAAGGAAAAACCAACTTCTGCTATCCTGTCCATGATCCTTGTGGTATCAGATCTGCTGGTAATCACCTGACCAATGTAACCAATCCTGGTGGAGCGATTTACATTCGCTGAGAGAAGAGTTATCAGTAAGATACCTCGCACATTGGGTCTGTTCAACAACAGAAGACTAAACATGTATTACTTTTTCCGAGAGTGAAAAAAATACTGGGTGGTAACTTCATTGCAGTGTATTGTGGGACTGTAAGATTTCCAAGATGTTTAGTCCCCTAAATCAGTCTAATCATTAGAAAAACTGCATAATTTTCAACTTTCAACATTTACTTATTTCAACCTGTAATTACTTTTTCTCGTTAACTGTGATCTGTTTTACAATATTTTCCGTCCCTCTATATACATCACTATGTTTGGTATGAATAATGACGTTGTAAAACATTGTAATAAAATAAGATATAAAAAAATTATGTGTTGAGCTGTTTAAAAAAAAAATTAGTATCAAATGTCACCATATATACGCTAGTTCTCTGCCGTGACTGTGACGGTCCCGTGACCGAGCATTTTCATTGCGTGAGCGATAATTTGAGGCGCTGTGATTGGTTGAGTTGGTGTAATCAAATCAGTACCGTGACAGCCTTAACAGTCCTACGAAATCCAGTCTAAATTATACCAAAAACACGATATTTATTCACAGTATATGCTCACGGCATATTTACTATTATTTACGTCATTTGATGGAGTGAAAAAAAATTCAAGGGCAGGGCAGGTGAAGAAATTTCTTTGCTTTTCGTAGTGGTATGACATGTGGGAAACAATTTAAACATTTATCTCACAACGCCTAATAAAATTTCAAATAATTTGATTACAAAACTACGAATCTTTATGAGGATCTTAATTTTTATAATACGAAAACTCACATTCTCAACTCATTCTTTGTTTGCCCAATATGTTTTTACTCTCGAAATCGCTTCTATCTAACTAGTTTTTCTCGTTCTGTCTTTAAAATGTATAGTTTTCCATTGTTTTATTGAAGATGTTGCGTAGAGAGGCATTGAAACGAGAGACAACGCACCCCTGCAGATCTCCAAGTGTATCCTTATTTTTTTATACAAAGTGATGATGCATTGACTACAGGTTTTAAAACAAAATAAAAGACACTGAAAAGAAATGAAATAAAGCCCTGTAGATATAACTGAATAAGGCAGCTGGTTTCCATACTAATTATTGCCTGTGTGATGCCACCCAGTGAGTGAGTACACTTGCAATAATTACACAGTCCAATCATTAAATAATTTCATTCTAATTTTATCCAATCGTATGTCAAATAATCTTTGACTTTTGATAAACCAACTGAATTGAAGTTTAATTTATTCACTGACAGAAAGAAAGTTATCAATGTTATTCGAGTTGGTTCTAATTAGATTTTAACCTACATACCGTACTGCATCGTCCAATCTTTATTGAACGCGAAGCTCACAAGGAAAGAATCGGAATCCTATGCTATAAGGTAGGTCGATTGGAATCAGTACAAAGTATTTCTGACTGTTAAAGTCTGTAGTAGTCTAAATCTTGACTCACTCTTCCATCCATCAAATCATCATCGAATTCAACGGATTCTCTTCATTCAAGTATTTACTACAAGTATTTCTGGCTATCAAAGTCGGTAGAAGTCTAAATCTCAGCTGACTTCTCTTCATCAGTCAATTCACAAACGAATTTAACGGGTTCCCTTCAATCCACCAAATCACCAACTGACGAATTTAACTTGTATCAAATATTCTATATTCTATAAACTTGGAATTTTCGATGGAGGACATCAAACGAAATTAAATCTTAATTCAAAAATTTAGTTCCTCATCTTCATACACTTTTTTTCTAATGGCCGTAAACGTAAAAACGTGATAAATTCTGTTAAAGATTTTGGGGTTGCAATTTCTAACTTTCTTAAGCTTTCTTCATTCGCAGAAGTCGAGTGGCAAAACACGATGAGGAGACAGCTGGCGTTTGCCTTTGTGTTGTTTCTTCTCAACCACAAAGTCATCTACGCTACGATGTGGCCGACTCAAGGATATTCAGAGCTCAACGTGTACTTGCAAGGATTCACTCTTGAATCGTCCAAGGTAGAAACAATCTTTGAATGTTACAGAAAGTGTGAGGACAACATCCATTGTGCAAGCATCAACATGAACCTGATGAACAAGACATGTGAACTAAAGTACTCTACCAAGACCAGACACCCAGAGAACATTGTTAGCCAACAAAACACCATCTACATGGAGATACGGGATGACCCTGCTCCAGGTTCGAGGCCAGATATACCAATCACATCTTGTAAGAAGCTCAAGGAGGATGACAGTCAGGCAAAGTCAGGTGTTTACTGGATGAAGTTCAATGAGACATCCTCTGCGCCATTCCAAGTGTTCTGTGACATGACCACCAATGGAGGAGGCTGGACACTTGTCTACAGCTATACATTTACTCAGTACAGTAATTTTAGATCGTGGTCAAACGCAGTCAGTCCAATACCAAACTGGCCTGTGAACACGTCTTCTGGGGCCTGGGTGTCACAGTCAACGACAACCCCGCTCAGTGAGTCTTCTTACTCGGCCATGGATTTTGCTTTGTGGAAGAAGATTGGTAACGAGTTTCTTCTAAAGCCTAATATCACTAACTGGGTAGCCTGTGTAGAAGGAACTGGAAGTCTTGTGAACTGGGTGCAAGGAAGTCTGACCTGTAGAGTTGTCAAGGCCATTACATCAACCTGTATCACTGTCACTCCAAACATTATGAAAACTTATTCATCTTGTGGGCCAAGTTTATTCTTTAATACAGACTACTACATTTTTTTAGAAGGAACAACTGCCAAGTGCTTTCCTGTCCATGATCCTTGTGGTACCAGATCTCCTGGTAATCACCTGACCAATGTAGACAATCCTGGTGGAGCGATTTACATTCGCTGAGAGATACCTCACATATGGAATGTGTTCAGCCACAGAAGGCTAAACATGTATTACGCTATCCGAGAGTGACAAAAACTGGGTGGTAACTTACCAACTTCATTAAACTTCATTGCAGTGTATTGTGGGACTGTAAGATTTCCAAGATGTTTAGTCCCCTAAATCAGTCTCACAATGCACTGCAGTGCCAACTCGACCCAATTTTTCCCTTAACCTTGCAATGCCTAATTAGCCTACACAAATATCATAACGTAGCTTAGTTTATATTGAAGATCTTTCAAGATTTACATATCATTCGGGACTTGATGATACGATAGTAAAAAAAATTCTGAACTGATTGAAATAGCACTATTTGAGTGACTTGAAATGAACCTGGCAAGCCTATAACTGATGAGTCTATTCTCATCATTACGAAAAGAAAGTTAGCTTGGTACGTAACAAATGTTCTTATTGTACAGATAAAAAAACGACACTTGCAAGCACTTCTTCTATCTTTGAACATACGCAGCACACAGTTGATAATAAGTCATCACTAAAACTTGACCTTGAATCAATCTTATATGGTTATTTGTCGAACTTCAAAACCACTATTCTATGAAACCCTTTAATTCTAATTGCAACGCAAAACATGTATTATAGGGTTCATAAATGAACAAAAATACACATCTCAATGATTTCTTAACCACGCAACCAACGAATACTACCAATAAACCATCTAACGCTTTTGAAAAAAATGGGCACCTCTAATCATTAGCAAAACTGCAAAATTTTCAACTTTCAACTTTCACTTACTTCAATCTCTAATTACTCTTTCTCGCAACTGTGTTCTGTTTTTCAATATTTTCGATCCCTCTATATACGTCACTATGTTTGTTATGAATAATGACGTTGTAAAACCATTGTAATAATAAATAAGATATTTAAAACATTATGTGTTGTGATGTTTAAATAAAATCAGTTTCAATTGTCACCATATACACTTATTTCAATAAAGTTAGTTAGCAAAAACCTAGAAAGCTGTGATCGCTGAGAATCTTGGGAAATATTTCATATTCAACAAGTAAAGGTTTCGACACAAAATGCAGCAGTTGAGGATGCTCAGACGAGGTGAGCTTGTAACTGGTAGAAGATCTCAAGTCCATCAACAGTTATGAAGCGGTTAAAACATGTAATTATCCATAATCCTTGTCGGTCTCAGCTTTGTAGATTTTCAGATGACTAACTTTATTGAAATAAGTGTATACAGTAGTTCTCTGCCGTGACTGTGACGATGTCGTGACCGAGCATTTTCATTGGCGAGAAATTATTTTACGCGCCGCGATTGATTGAGTTGGTGTAATCAAATTAGTACCTTGACAGCCTTCACAGTCCTACAAAATCCAGTCTAAATCATACCAAAAACACGATATTTATTCGAAGTATGTGCTCACGGCATATTTACTATAATTTACGTCATTTAGTATTGTGAAAATAAAATTCAAGGGCAGGTTAGGTGAAGAAATCTTTTTACGACATTTAGTTCAATATTTTTTAACCAGCCAATCAAATAGCGTATCGATATTATAAGAGGGTGATAACGTGATAATCTGATTGGCTAGTTCAATCTCTGTCTAGTTTACTGTTATCTGATTGGTCAGTTTTATTCAAGTGGTCCCTGTTAGTGTGTCCGCACAGTAATTTTTATACTACGAAAACTCACATTTTCAGCTCATTCTTCGATTGCACGTTACGTCATCGTGGCCATTTCTCGTTAGCATCCATTGTTAACGGCACCACAATGGCCGCCATGCTTGTCTTTTCACTCTCTTTGGAATAACTTGCAACCCATCAATTCATTGTTTGCCCAACAAGTTTTTACTCTAAAAATTGTTTCTATTTAACTTGTTTTTCTCATTCTGTCTTAAACATGTATATTTTCAATCGTTTTGTTGAACATGTTGCGTAGAGAGGTATTGAAACGAGAGACAACGCACCCTTGCAGATCTCCAGGTGTATTCTTAGTTTTTTATACAAAGTGAGAATGTTGATATTAAACTCCTAAGTACACCACGTCCAACAGCTAGAATGCTCTGACTACAGCCGACTTTAATGCAAAATAGTCAGAAGACACTGAAAAGAAATGAAATAAAGCCCTGTAGATATAGAGTGCACGCACTAGAGTGCAAACAATATAACCGTGAAACTTTAGTAATACTAAATAGCACAATTTCATGCAAAATCCATCGTTTTCTATTGTTTAATTAGCACTATTTTGTACTATTTAGTAATTAGTGTTTCAGGGATTAATTGTTTGCACTCTAAACCCGTGAAACAAATACTAACTTTCAGTACTAAATGGTGATAAATAAACAATAGAAAACAAAGGATTCTGTATGAAATAGTACTAATTAGTACTAATTAATGTTCACGGATTTAGTGCGTGCTCTCTAACTGGATGTGGCAGCTGTTTTCCAATCTAATGATTGTCTCTGTGATGCCACCCAGTGAGTGAGTACACTTGCAATAATTACACAGTCCAATCATTAAATAATTTCATTCTAATTTTATCCAATCGTCGGTCAAAAAAACTTTGGCTTTTGATAAACCAACTGAATTGAAGTTTAATTTATTCACTGAAAAAAAGAAATATATCAATGGTATTCGAGTTGGTTCTATTTAGATTTTAACCTACATACTGTACTGCATCGTCCGATCTTTATTCAACGCGAAGCTCACCAGGAAAGAATTGCAATCCTATCTATAAAGTAAATCAGGTCGATTGGAATCAGTACAAGGTATTTCTGGCTATCAAAGTCTATAGAAGTCTAAATCTTGACTTCTCTTCAATCCAACAAATCCTGCCAACTAATTTAACTTGTATCAACTATTCTATATTTCTTGTAAAAAAAGGAATTATCAATAGCGGACGTAAAACAAATTTAAATTTAAAGCTTAAAATCATCTTCCTACACTATACTTATTTTGACTGTTGCAATAACTGACTTTCTTCATTCACAGGAGTCGAGCGGCAAAACACGATGAAGAGACAGCTGGTGTTTGCCTTTGTGTTGTTTCTTCTCAAGCACAAAGTCACCTACGCAACGATGTGGCCGACTCAAGGATATTCAGAGCTCAACGTGTACTTGCAAGGATTCACTCTTGAATCGTCCAAGGTAGAAACAATCTTTGAATGTTACAGAAGGTGTGAGGACAACATACATTGTGCAAGCATCAACATGAACCTGACGAACAAGACATGTGAACTGAAGTACTCTACCAAGACTAGACATCCAAAGAACATTGTTAGTCAACAAAACACCATCTACATGGAGATACGGGATGACAACGCTGCTCCAGGGTCATGGCCAGATAGACCAATCACATCTTGTAAGAAGCTCAAGGAGGATGACAGCCAGGCAAAGTCAGGTGTTTATTGGATGAAGTTCAATGAGACATCCTCTGCGCCATTTAAAGTGTTCTGTGACATGACCACCGATGGAGGAGGCTGGACCCTTGTCTACAGCTATCGAATCCTCCAATTAAGCAACTTTAAAAACTACAGTAACGCAGTCAGTCCAATACCAAACTGGCCTGTGGACAGGTCTTCTGGAAAATGGGTGCCACAGTCAACGACAACCCCGCTCAGTGGGTCTTCTTACTCGGCCATGAATTATGCTTTGTGGAATAAGATTGGTAAAGAGTTCCTAGTCAAGCCTAATATCACTAACTGGGTAGCCTGTGTAGAAGGAACTGGAAGTCTTGTGAACTGGGTGCAAGGAAGTCTGACCTGTAGAGTTGTCAAGGCCATTACACCAACCTGTACCACTGTCACTCCAGACAAGTTCAAAATCCATTCTTGTGGGCCAACTTTATCCTTGAATGATAGAAAATACATTTTTTAGAAGGAAAAACCAACTTCTGCTATCCTGTCCATGATCCTTGTGGTTTGAGATCTGCTGGTAATCACCTGACCAATGTAACCAATCCTGGTGGAGCGATTTACATTCGCTGAGAGAGGAGTTATCAGTAAGATACCTCGCACATGGGGTGTGTTCAACAACAGAAGACTAAACATGAATTACCAAGAGAATATGAACTAAGAGAAGGAATCCCCGTGCCCCATCATGTGCACACTTTGATACTATTTTTAGAATGTATTCTAAAAATATCATCCAATGACATCATTTATTTGATCGTTTGATTTTCTGCACGCGCATAGTACGCGCGCACTCTACGCTGTTTGCTACGTTTTCTTGTTCTTTTCTTATGTTCAAATGGTCAAATCTGCCTCAAGATGACGATGTAGATCGAAAGCTTTGGATTAACAGATCAAAAACAGTTTTCCGTGTTTGATACTCTGATCTTTAAAATATATTTAAAAATAGCATCAAACTGTGCACATGATAGTTACAAGGCTATATAGGGGGGATTCCTTCTCTTAGTTCATTTTCTCTTGGTATTACGCTTTCCGAGAGTGAAAAAAACTGGGTGGTAACTTCATTGCAGTGCATTGTGGGACTGTAAGATTTCCAAGATGTTTAGTCCCTTAAATCAGTCCCACAATGCACTGCAGTGCCAACTCGACCCAATTTTTTCCTAAACCTTGTAATGCCTAATTAGCTACACAAATATCATAACGTAGCTTAGTTTATATTGAAGATCTTTCAAGATTTACATATCATTCGGGACTTGATGATACGATAGTAAAAAAAATACCGAACTGATTGAAATAGCGCTATTTGAATAACTTGAAATAAACCTGGCAAGCCTATAACTGATGAGTCTGTTCTCATCATTACGAAAGGAAAGTTAGCTTGGTACGTAACAAATATTCTTATTGTACAGATAAAAAAATGACACTTGAGAGAACTTCTTCTATCTTTGTGCTTACTAATTGTGCTTACAAATCTTTTGGAAACAGTACGCAGGACTTTTTTTTCAAAAACCTACCTTAAACTTCCATTATGTTATGGTAAGACTAAGTCGAGGATGGAAGATGGAGAAAAATCAACGTGTTCGTTTCTTCTCAAGAAATCTCACAGATTTGAGGATAATTGGAATGAAATGATTATGACGTCAAGAGCGTCAGCACTCGTGCCCAGGATACCTCGGACGCGCGGTCGGCCTAGGCCATCTTGAGAGGTAGCCGTGCCTTTGCATCGAAGCGAGACGAACGGTGTGAGCTTGTCCAAGGTATTAAAAAAACGTTTCTATCATTGCAAGCTCACCGTTCGTGTTGCACTTGCACTTGCACGGCATATCAAGTTTTGCTCCATGCATTAGTGTCAAAGTTGGAGTTGAGAAAGGTCACTCCATAATGGAATCATATAATTCTATATTTGGATTGCGGGTCTTTACCCTGAGGTCAAAGATGATGCCGGACAAGAGGGTTCATCGGCTGGCGAAACGGCTGAGAGGCATTTACGAGCTTGGCGAAGACAAAAAACAAGAAAGAACTACAAAAAAAAACGAAAAAAAAAAAAAAGCTTCTCCCCAGTCCCTTTTTTAAGACCGGGAAAGAGAGCTTTGACACTCATTGCTTGATATGCTATATACCTTTAATAAGATGGCGCAGGAAACTGTTAAACCGGGAATATTATTTGTTGAAAAAACTGCGACTAGTTATTTCTACAGGGTTTTATTTCATTTCTGTTTGAGTCTTTTAGTTTTTATAGTACACTCAACAAAATTACTCGACTCTGATTGGTCGAGAGGAGTACAATTATAGCGTTAATTGTACTCCGTAGGAGTACCGAATTAAGTCGCTATGGCAATACGGCCAAAACAATGTCAAAACAATTATTTTCTATCATTTTGTACTTAAAAAGCATAAATAAAATTTTAAAGCCGTAAGAACTAATCTTTTTATGCATTTCAGTTGCACGATGGACTGGAAATCGGCCGCCAAATAGACAAAGATGAACGGCCTCGCTTCGCATTTTTTACTGAAATTTTGTTGAGTGAACTATAAACAAAAAATCGCACGATCTTCTCGTACAATTTGGAATTAATAGACACTCGTAATGTTTTGAAAGTTCTTTAATTGTACTCGCCTAAAGGCTCGTGCAATTACAAGAACTTTCAAAACATTACTCGTGTCTATCAATTTCCAAATTGTACGAGAAGATCGTGCGATTTCCTATACAAATTGAAGTCTTTAAACAGATAATTTAATTGTTAGACTTGGACGGTAATAAGGTTTGATATCATCATCATAATTTCTCAGGGGGTACGCAGAGCCTCCCACGCAGGTCCTTTCTTAGTGCAGTTTTCGTATTACTGTGAAAAATTCACGGCACGAACACGACCATGATACGGCAAGGGATACGCCAGACCAATCACATAGCACGAGAATTTACTCTCCATCCAATGAAATACCCGGAACACGGCATAAACACGGCGCGGACACGGACACGCCAAGGTCACGGCAATGCCAGACCAATCACATTGCGCGTGAAAAAAAATCAGCCAATCAAAATTCTAGAAAACATCACGGTCACGGCACGTCACGCTTACGGCACTGAGCTTTTCACAGTCCGCGAAAACTGCTCTATTGTCTTTCCTCGCCACGTGCAGAGGAGGGAATCGTTGTGTGACATACCCCAAGAAGATCTGCATAGGAGGCTTCGTCAAAGTTGCAAACTCTCTTTACGCAACATCTTTTTTCCTGTCAATTAATCCCGAGGATGAAAAAAGTGCTGAATGTACTTTGATTACATTGCGACTATACCAACCAAGGCTACCCAGACAAATTTTCATACAAATTAGCCAATCATGATTGAGTATTTAACAAGAGAATATGGAGTCTGAGAGAGCACATCTCCCATACATGGGTCTGTAACCATGAAAGTTTTTTGAAAATATATTTTTAGCTCCGCGCGCAAGGCTGACCTATTTTTAGCATGCGATTCCTGATTGTTCCGGAGTTGTATGTAGTGACTTCAATGCGAGCGAAAAATGCAATGAAAATAGCGAAGTACCTACAGTGAAGACAGCGAAAAAAGCATCTATCGTAGCGTTTTCGATAGTAAATAAAGTTTGAGTTCAAGTGATTAAGAAGATGATAAACAAGACGAGTATTTTGTTTTACACATACGATCAGAACCTATTTTGCACCGAAATGTGCCGAAGAAAAAATTATCACAGAGAAAAAAACTACTAAAAGGCACTGAAATGATTTTTCATAATTATTTAATATGTTTAGCTTGCCAAAATACGGTATATCACTTGATGCAAAAGACATTGCCCATTGAGAAAAAGTGAATTAATTAAAAAGTTTGACTACTAAAACTAGAACTTTCTTTCATATTTTGCACCTTGAATTTTCGCTCCGCCTCAATGTTCAGGGTTTTTTTCTTATAACTTTTCAACTTCTAAAGTCCCCAACAGACAATAGAAATACAATCACAGTATCGGCTAAATACAAAAAACTTAGTAATTAAGGATTCAAACTAATAAAAAAGAGATTATTTTTACCTGATTGAAGGGCATTTTATTTGCGATTTTTTCCGCCAGATGCTCTCTGTTCGGCGTATTTGTGCCTTTATGTTTAATTCTCCTATTCTGAGCAGCTTGACTGTTTTCAGCTATCTTAAAACCTCTTCTTTTTACTGGTAAACAACTGGTTCCAACAGTAAATGCTAAATTTTCTCTCGAGCTTAAAGTTTTTTAAACTTTTGACTCAGTAAAGTCAACAAGTTTGTTCATCGAAAATCCGGCTCTTTCGTAAACGAGTCATCCAATCTACCATCATTTTAGATGTCCATTAGACAACTTGTCATTTTGAAAACATTGAAGTTCAGGTCAGAAGTACGTGTTCTTGGGATACAGCAATATTGGGGATATGTGGGATAACTTACAGTCTCATCCATGACTGCAGTCATAACATTTTCTCGTAAAATTGAATAAGGTTTGGTTTGTCAACTGCATGAAGCTTGCTTGTCACTGCCGATCTCTTGTACCCATGACGTCACTACAATCTGACCAATCAGGAATTGCATGCTAAGATAGTTCAGGCTTGCGCGCGGAGCTAAAAATAGATTTTCAAAAAACTTTTATGAGTCACAGGGATGTGCTCTCTTATTACTTCATATTCTCTTGGTATTTAAACAATAAATTAAAATGCTCAAAATTTCACATTTTCCTCTTTAAAAGCATATATTCTACTTTATGCGTGTGTGTACGAACGATTAGGAGTGATCAACTAAATTCGTCCCAATCATGTAGTAAGTTCAGCGTCAAAAATTGTTTTTTGGCTAATGTGCACGTGGTTGCAGGGACGGCGGAACCGGTGGTGCTGGGGGGCATTTAGCCCCCCCCCCCATTTTTTGTGAAATCAAAAAACCGCTCCGCCGTCCCTGGGTTGCAATGTTGTAGCTGTTATACAAAATTGACAACATTTTCAAACAGTTTTCACTGCTTAAAATAGTTTGGTAGCCACGCAAAAAAGTCTGAATTCGAACTCTATCAGCTAGCCTTTGGAGATACTCGAACTCTCGACCCCTGGTTTACTAGACCAGTGCTCTAACCACTGAGCTACAAAGGCAATTCTATTTTTTCTTTAACCATAGTTAATATTAGGGAAGGCTTCCAATTATTAAGGATATTTTTGGGGAAAAACACTGAACGGCCTCACATTGCGCCGAAACTTCGCAAGTTTTAAGCCAAAATGGCGAGTGAAACAATTTATTAGTGTTACATTCATCATAACTCCCATATACATACATTCCTGTACACAGGAACCTTGTTTGGTCTGCCTGTGGCATATCTGGTTTCAAATGCACATAAGCACCGCTAAAAAAAACCAAAACGAAAAATGTTCGCAACGATTTGACTCTGCCTGAAACAATAAAAACTTGTACAAAAAAATTTTTGTCATAAAGAAAAAGTAAGAAAAAGATATTGGATATTTTTTTTGGACTTCTTTCGTGCCAGGATTATATTTTGGGCTTCCTGTGTATATTGCATTGCATGCTGGTCTATTTGTATTTTAGGCGCCAAAAATAAGAAATCGTTTCTTCGTCCAAAGACCAAAAGATATCCAAACTGGACTCGTTTTATCCCCAAAAATGTATATTAAACAAATAATTATCGACGGTTTTAAGTCCTATGCACAGAGAACGACTATTTCAGGGTTTGATCCATTGTTCAACGCCATTACAGGACTAAACGGCAGTGGAAAATCAAATATCTTAGATTCGATTTGTTTTCTTCTGGGAATCTCAAACCTTTCTCAGGTAAGACCTCCTTTTTTCCATTTTAACTGAGATTTTGTCGCTTATTTTTGAAATATTGCCTTCTCAGGATTGATTAACTAATAAACAAAACCTCTGTAGCATAAATAAGCATGGAAAGAAAGACTAACTCGCTTTTCTTTAACGTATTATATCCACGTAATCTTACTTACTGTATTTCCACAATTTACTAGATGTCTAGATTTTGGACTCCCTCAGCTGGGAGTTTAACTCATACCGTATCGTCAAAATTTGATAGATGGAAGCCAAGACATGAGGAATTTCGCTTTTTCTGGACTTATCTTGGTTCACAGAAACAATATAAAATTGTTTTGCACATAGTTCATACTGTACACCAGTATAACCAAACTTTTTGTTGGGACCTTTACTAGATTTCACTCTGCTTACCCTAGTATTCCAAAGGTGTTACTCTGGCCATGGGGTATTATTTTGGCATCGTACAAGAATGCCATGTAAAGAAATCAAAAAACTTCAGCTAAAAGCAATGAGTATCATCTGCTGCTCAGACGCTGCCTATCTCAGCATACTGTTAGGTCAAATATGAATTCACAAGTTTTTGGCTATTAAAACTTCATGTGCCAGTGAAGTATGTTTGATGTGTTGCTCCCTTGTCACCATTGGCTTTCTCTACCATGGCAGAAGGATTTTTCTCCAGGTTCCCCAATTTTTCCTCCATAAAAATCATGACTGAATGTAGCGGTAGTGCATGGAGAAAAGCATATGACAGTCTCTTATGAGTAGTGATAGTTGTAAAATATTGCCGTATTACTGCGTGCAAGCATGTAAGTGTGAGGAGTATGGTTTTAGAAGGCTAACTCAATTTTAAACCATTGTAGGTCAGAGCAGGCAGTCTACAAGAGCTTGTTTACAAGGGAGGACAGGCTGGAGTAACAAAAGCAACTGTTACCATCGCCTTTGATAATACTGACAAGAAACAGAGTCCACTGGGTTATGAAACATTTGATGAAATAACAGTATCCAGACAGGTAATTTGATTTCAGTAGATTAGCAAAGAAGTGACGGTCAAGTTTTGGGCAAGCGTTGGTCAACAGTCTGGAGAATGTCGACCAACAATCAGGCAATAGTTGGCTGACACGTGTCGGCTGGTCACGAAGTACACAATTACCCATTATCATAATGTACATAAGCAGAATATTATTTGTAGAAAGTTATTTACAGTTGTCTTAATTTGAATGATAATATAGTTTTATTTGTTGCAGGTCGTCATTGGAGGTAGAAATAAATACCTTATCAATGGGTGTAATGCTAATAACACTCGTGTACAGGATTTGTTCCGTTCAGTTCAGCTTAACATCAACAACCCACATTTTCTTATCATGCAGGTACTGTAAAACTCAATTACTTCAAATTTCATTGATCAATACTCAATGATTTCTGGGGTGATCTAAGTCAAGTGATCTAACCCGCAGATTGGATTGGAATTTATAGCATGTTAGGTTTTGTGGAGGGACAACAACAAAAACAAAAAAAAAAAAAACCAGAAAAAGTCTGAAATTGAAGGAGAAACATACAAAGATAACTCTATTCACATGTGATGCAAATTCTAGGAATCAAACCTGAGAGTTTAGAGGCAAGTGTACTATAGACCTCTTGCATGTGAGGTCAAAGCAGCTCAATCTGGAGGACAAAACAATCTCCAGAGAATTAGAACCTATTGTTTTGTCCCCCAGATTGAGCTGCATTCCAAAGTGCTGCAAAGGGTCTTTTGCTACACCACCTGTGGTTTACTGTATTGATGAAAAAAGTAGGATATTGTGATAGGGCATAAGAAAGAATGACCTAATTTTTACAGCAGAAGCACTAGCCTCCATAAAAACATCAACCTCTGCTCCAGGGCTTTAAGAATAAGCCAGCTGCTGCTGGAGCAGTTGCTTCAACGTTAACTGCTCAGTGCTAGCTACATGTACTTTTTTCTTTTCTATTAAAAAAGATGATCTTGATCTACAGGATCACAGCCAGCTTCTTCAAACTTATGACCACATACTACAAAACATTCTGAAAGCCCTGTGATCTTTCTTTGGGCTTTTACTGTGTGTTTCAATATTCTGCAAACTCAGACATTTCAATGGCTTGTTGTGAGATTGTTTTTTTACTGTTGATTATTTTTGATTGACAGCAGCTAAAACCATTTTATAATTTTATAACTACCGAAATCGCAGAATATCGAAAACCGCAGTAACTTGATTGAAGCTTTTCTCAAAGTTACATACAACAACAACAACAACAATAATTTATCACTAAGTCTTGTTCTTCTACAAAAGATTATTCTCTCAAGTCTAACATATCTATTCAATATTAAATAACACAGAAGCAAAGAAATACAGTATTCTATTATTATTATTTTTTAGGGTCGTATAACAAAAGTACTGAATATGAAGCCACCTGAGGTAATTTTTGCTGTGTAATACAGTATTTTTATATTGTGTAGTTCCAGAAATTATCTGTACCTCCCTCCTCCCCTCCCCAAGCACGAGGAATTTTGAATTTCCGATTGGCGGGGGTTTTAGAGGAAGTAGAAAATTACAGGGTTTGTATGGAAGAAAATTGGAAGTTCTGGGGGTAGGGGGGTCTTAAAATACACGATATTGATATTTATTACTTACAGTATAGGGGGTCTTAAAATACACAATATTGATATTTATTAAGTTTACAGTATATTTCATTATGATTATTAACCCTTTCACTACTAGAGCGGCCAAAGACAGCCAACTGGAATTTTTTTACATGTAGAATGGTCAAAAGCGGCCAGCGGAAAGACGTTTTTGCTCTTCAATTACCTATCCCCTATAGTGTAGGACATTTCTAAGTGTTGAAACACGTGGGCTATTGTTTTTTGGATCATCAACTAATCAGATTCTACAGTATCAACTGCTTTGATGTGTGTTAATAAGGCCTCAATATCTACTGAGCATATGTTTTTCATTTTGATATTGAGAAATAAAAACACCCTAATAATGTTCCAGGAAGAGCCTGTCTTGGACACTTTTAGCCTCTAGTAGTGAAAGTGTTAATATGATAAATAGAGGATATTACATGGGCGCGCGGAGATACGAAATTTATCTTCGAGTGTCGAAAAGATCTCTCACAAGCGCCCACGTAATATTCTGTTTCTTATATAATTATTCATAAAATCAACTTAACAAGCTTTTTATTATTATAAAAAGTTTTTATTTATAAACTAATAGCTTAAATACACATGGTAATGATATCACATGTGAAAATATCAGTTTTTCGAAAAGGATAAATATAGGTATTTTATGGATAATCGTATGATAATTATTTATATTTTCAATTTCAATTTGATATTGATTTTTAGATTCTGTCAATGATAGAAGAAGCTGCTGGTACTCGTATGTATGAGAGCAAGAAGCAGTCAGCCATGAGAACCATTGAGAAGAAAGACAGTAAACTACAAGAGATTGAAACAGTAAGTCATCCCGTCATCCAGTATGCTTGCTGTGCATTTGCAGCAAACCAGGGTTTACAGGGCTCGGTTGTACAAAGCCTGGATAGTGCTATCCAACAGATAAATCTTATCCAGTGGATAAATTTATTGGAAAAAGCATTGACTTATCCACTGGATAAGGATTTATCTGCTGGATAGCCCTATCCAGGCTTTGTACAACCGAGCCCAGATGTGTAATAAAGGGCAGTCATTGCAAAATGTCAAGCCAGAATTAGAACTGTTTATTCAAAACTTTGCCTTGTCAGCCATTTTGACTACAGTAGTAACAGTAATGATGAAAAGGTAAATTATACTCTGTGAAAAGATGACGTTTCGGACACTAGTCCTTCGTCGGAGTAAATGAGAAAGAAGTGGTAGAAAGGAGTGTATATATGATAGAATAAGACAAAAGAAACCAATGAGAACAAGGTAGGCAAGGAAACAAAAACAAACAATCAAAAGACAAAAAAAAAGGTTAGTTAAAAGTAAAGCGTTCATCAATCCTGTTGGGACTAAGAGTGCCCAAAAGGTGAATAAGCCACATTTCTTTGGTCTTGCGACTCGTTACTGTAGTAACACTGGGTCAAGAACCAAAAAAACTCTTTTCGTGTCTCTGGGTTCAAGTCAATGATTGAACATTTGAATTCTTTACTAACATTTTCATTTTGTTTACTAATTCTGAAGATATTGAATGAAGAAATTACCCCTACTCTCAAGAAGCTCAAAGAGGTAAATAAATGGCATGAAGATTGTTATGTTCACAGATTAGGATTTAAAATATTTTCGCCAGCTGTGTTGACCTTCAAAACAAACTCAAGGTCAACCAATCTCAATTGAGAATTTGACATGGTGTTTCAATTGGCATTTCTCAAGATTTTGCGCACCACTCACTGACATGACAATGAAAAAAAGGTGAACAAATCTTAATTATTGCGAGCATCTGGCGTTACAGAAGAAACAGAGAATTGCAAATTATTATTATAATGATATATTTTTTCAATATTGCTATGTAAGAAGCTAACCAAAATTTAATTGGCCCATTATTCATTTCTTGGGGGGAGGGGGGGCACAATTAACTCGGCTGGTATGTACATGTACAAATGATGTAGTTAGGTTATGTATATAGAGTTGAATATGGCGACATTTGACTCTGTTTCTAAAATTTCTTTCTCCTTAGGAAAGAGCCTCATACCTTGAATATCAGAAGGTTATGCGAGAATTGGAGCATTTTACAAGACTCTACGTTGCACATCAATTTGTCATGGCTGAGGTATAGACAACTATACTTATTATTGTACAAATGAAATGCTTTGATTTCCACTTTATTACTGAATAACTGTTTTGTTGTCGTTGGATAGAAAATGCAAGCCACTTCAGCAACAGAGCTAGAAAGCATGAAAGATGGAATAAGGAAACTGCAGGAAAAGATGGTTGAGGTTTGCTGACATGATTATTTAAACATTTTTAAAGAATTATAATATTAAGATCTGTTTTTTTTTTACTAAATAAGTAAAATTCAACTTGGATACTAAAATGAATAAACATAAACCTTATCTAGGTGGTGTGAATTAGGTCTCCCTTATTCTTAAGGCCTCTGGTTTTCCTCCCTATGCAAAACCTTTTCATGCAACATGCTAGATTCAAATTCGATATGAGAGTTAGCCATGGCCTGACTTAGGTTAGCACAGAGGTTGTTTCAGGGTTCTATCTGTGAGTTAGCCGTGCCCTAATGTTGATCAGCCCAGAGATTGTTTCAGTATTGGATCTGTGAGTTAGCCATGCCATGACTTAGATCAGCCCAGAGGTTGTTTCAGGGTTCAATCTGTGAGTTAGCCGTGCCCTGACTTACATCAGCCCAGAGATTGTTTCAGTATTGGATCTGTGAGCTAGCCGTGCCCTGACTTAGATCAGCCCAGAGATTGTTTCAGTATTGGATCTGTGAGTTAGCCGTGCCCTGACTTAGATCAGCCCAGAGATTGTTTCAGTATTGGATCTGTGAGTTAGCCATGCCCTGACTTAGATCAGCCCAGAGGTTGTTTCAGGGTTGAAACTGTTAGTTAGCCATGCGTTGACTTTCATCAGCCCAGAGATTATTTCAGGGATTGATAAAAACAACAAACTTGAGATTAATATTCCTTTTTGGACCACTCAAATAATATCAACATCCCACGGCAACTTGGTTCAAATGTTAGGTTCAAGAATTATTAAATAATAATTACTGTATTTTGATTCTATTTTTAGATCGAGAAACAAGTTGAAAAGATCACTGCTGAAATTGTTGAGCTGGAGAAGAAACGAAATGCTGTACGTCACGTCTAATTAAAACATATCCCTTTTATTTTCTCACATTATAGTGTTTTTCCAAGTAGAATGCACAATGTCATTGCCGCGACAAGAAATGTACTCTAGGTTTTGGTGGATGTGAATCAAGACATGTTCATGACATATAGGCATGGTGACTGCCCTTGAAAACTTGTCATCAAACCATATCATACTGTAGAAACACACAATGTCATCCCCATGACAAGGAACGTGTATCTGTAGGTTTTGGTGGATGTGAATAAAGACATGTTCATGACATTCCATGGGCATGGCCACTGCCCTTGTCATCAAACCATATAATAATAATAATAATATTGAGGTTCACTCCACGCGCACTACCACTACATTCTATATTTACAATATACAACACTCAACTCACATGTTGATTTTTATGGAGGGAGGAAACCGGAGTATCCGGAGAAAACCCTCGTAGCATAGGAGAGAGCAACACATCAAACAAACTCAATTCACATGTGGCGACCGCAGGGCTTGAACCAGCGACCCGACCCGTTGGACTCACAGCGGTGAAAGACGACGCGTTAGCCGCGAACACCACCCATGCTGTAGTAACACCTTGACTGACTTTAACCAAAACCCTATTTTATTGTGATGCAAATTATACAAATTATGTCACACAGTCACACATGCTTTTTAGAATAAAGTAATGTACAGTAAGTAGATTTTAGAATTCCAGCACTATTGTATTGAGTAATTTGATTTCCTGATTTGATGTTTTTTGTCATTACAGGAATCAGGAGAAATCATGAAGCAGTTGGAAGTTAAATTTGATGAGGTTTCAAAGGTATAATGCAATTTCTAGTCTTATTTCTCATCTACTGGAAGCTTCGAAACAATCCCAAAGTTTTGACAGTATTTCATCACAGAAATGATTCCTGCATTTTTAACCAAAATATGACTGAATGATATTTCTTGAAATGTTATTCATTCCATGACTTATACTTCACTTGTGTTGACAATAGACCCACGCACAGTTCCCTCCCACCATCTGAAAAGTTAACCATGCCTTTGCATGGTACCAAGAACGGCGGTGAACTTGCAATACAGAGACATGTAAATACTTGCCCAAGGTGTTAACAAAGGTGTATAGTTGCAAGGTCACCACTGTTTTTGCTTTGATGCAAAGGCATAATTACCTTTCAAGATGGCACAGGTGGGGACTATTGATTGGCACCCATCACAAAATACTTAGGGCCTCTTATGTGAGCAGTTATGAGGAACCCTGGATCTGGACTGTTGACTCCTAGTGCAAACCCCAAAACTATAACCCTGAAACTATAAAAACTGCTTTTCAAAGAGTTTATAGTTAAGCGATAAAATGTTGCCAGCACTCACCAGTTTAGAGTGTTTTCACTCACATGACAAGGCAGTCATATTGGTGTACCAAACAATAGAAACTGTCTGCACAGTTTTTGCTTAAAAAAATAAAGTTCAATTCCTGGAGGATAGAAAATGTATTGTTTTGGTACTCCAACATGGCTGCTGTAATGCCACAAAATACACTCTACATGTATACAGTGTACGTCTTGGAACTTTGTGGTAATTAGTAACGAGCCACAATCCAAATTCCATTGTGTAATGAGGTTGTTATCCTCAATAATGTCCCATTACAGTTCTATATTTCAAAAATATAGACCTGTCCTGGGGACATTCATATCAAATCAATATGAATACCAAATCCATTGTTCCTATATCACAGATCTGTGCAATTATCAAAAATGGCATCGCATCGGGCTAGTTATTAAATCCAATCAAAAACAGAGGAGAGGCCTCAAAAATAAAGTACTCAGCCTTTGTTTTTAAGAATGCACTTACTCCAGTGTTTGATCATTTACATAAAAGAGGTGTTTAAGATCTAGATATGGCCCTGTGCATTTTGTTGTGAATTTCTTTTCTTAACAGGCTGATGTCAAAGCCAATTCAGACTGGAAACATGCAAAAGAGTCCTTGACTGCAGAGAAGAGAAAGAAGAAAAACATGGAGAAAAGCCACAATGATGTAAGATCATGGATTCTTTGTTTATATTTTTTCCCACCATTTTTTCTGGCCTTTCATTCTTCCAATTACAGCACAGCCCAGAACGTGCTCATTTATTGCAATTTTTGGGTGAGCAGATTGCAATCTGATTACACTAAGGGCTCACGAACTGCTCGCAGTTTGTTTGCATCTTTTTGCGATTTGATTGCGATTTTATACACTGTACTTCTACTTTTTTTCCCACATTATCTTTTTCTTTTGTTCCTCCCTACTCCTTTCCTTTTTTTTCCTTTTTGTCTTTTCTTCTCTCCCACTTTTCCTGTCTTCCCCTTTCCTCTCCTACACATTTCCATTTTTCTCTTTTCTATTTACTCTTTCCCTTAAATTTATTCCCTTTCACTTTTCCTCTTTTCATTATTTACTTTGTTTCCCTTTGCTTCTCTTTCTCTTTTGCATTTTTTCTGTCTCCCACTTTTTATTTCTTCTGCTTTCTTTTATTTTTTAATTTTTTTTTGTTTTTTACTCTTTCCTTTAAATTAATTCCCCTCCACTTTTCATCTTTTCAGCATTTACTCTCTTTCCCTTTGGCTATTTTCCTCTCCTATTTTTCTGTTCTTCTGCTCTCCTATCTTCCATTATCGTCGTTTTACTCTTTTCCTTTCCTATTGTTTCTCATTTTCCTCTCTTCTCTGTCTCCCCCTTTTCACTTTTCCTTTCCTTTCCATTTCCTTTCTTTCTCTTCTTCTTTCACTTAACTTTTCCTTTTTCAATATTTATTTTTAGGACCAGCAACAACTGAAATCCAAAGAAAAAGAACTGCAAAAGTTAACAGACTCCCTAGCCAAGCTTGAAGACAAGAGCAAGAAAGACTCAGATGCAGTGCAGGCTGCACAGGATCATTTCCATGCTGTATCTGCTGGTCTGTCCAGTAATGATGATGGCGAAGAAAAAACACTGGCTGATCAGATAATGAGTAAGTTAATCAAATCAAATAAGTGTTTGTTGGTTGGGTTTAACTTCATTTGATAAGATTTGTCCTTTAAATAATTTTATTTTGGTTCTATTAAAGGTTATAAAATAAAATATATAAGTCATATAATTTTGATAAGCAATTTATTTGTCAGGCCAGAGGCAATTTTTTTCTGCCAAAGTATAAATGTAGCATTTTTTTGATATCAGACATATCCACGTCAAGTAACCCCAGTCAGCGATTTTTTACTCGTATTGTGGTGTCAGAAATGTGTTCGGTCAAATATCTGACCAAGGATATCATTTACCAGTCAAGTGGCCATTTTTACTGGACATTTGTCTGATGACTTATTTGCAGCCTTCAATCACTCTCTTTTTTAATTGATTTTCCACTCTTACCCTTGTTTTTTCTTACTTTTCTCCTTCCTTCCTTCCTTCCTTCCTTCCTTCCATTCCTTCCATCCATTTCTTCCTCCCTCCCTCCCTCCCTCCCTTCCTTCCTTCCTTCCTTCCTTCCTCCCTTCCTTCCATTTCTTCCTCCCTCCCTCACTTCCTTCCTCCCTTCCTCCCTTCCTTCCTTCCTTCCTTCCTTCCATTATTTCATTTTATTCCTGAAAGTTTGAATCTTGTTTTATTTCTTTCTAAATATTTATACACTTTATAATTTTTCAGCCAGTAAGAAAGACATCAGTGCTGCAGAAACAGAGTCAAAACAGGCACAAATGAAGTAAGAGTTCCATTGTTGATACTCAGTGAATGAATATTACTGTATTTCTCTTTCTTTCACTATATTAATCACATTTTAAATGTGTGCACTATTCTTGTAGAATAAAGCACTGTCAAGCAGAACTCAAGAAGAAAAAATCAGAATTAAAAGCCACAGAACAAGAATATGAGAAAGACAAGAAGGCCTTTGACACCATTGAAAAGAGTAAATCAAAGCTAGAGGTAAAAAAACAGTAAAAACTATTGCTGCAGTTTTTGATATTCTGCGAACTTCAACATTTCAACGACTTGTTGTGAAATTGTTTTTTTCACTGCCGCCAGTCAAAAATATAACAGGTACCAACTAATTAATTTTGATTGACAGCAGCAAAAAACCAAATTTTACTGTGCCTTTTGTAACTACCAAGTTTCGCAGGATGTGGAAAACCGTGGCAGTAAATGTCAAAGATGATTAGGCATGCTGAAAGTATTACATAAGGTTTTACGAACTTCTAGTAACCACTTGAAAAAAAAAATTTTTGTAGTGTACAGTAGTTGCTTCAGTTCTGCATAATGTAATCTGATTTTTTGTCTTTGCATTGTTAGACTGAACTCAATAAACTTAATTATGAAGATGGAAAAGAAGAAAAGTTGGTAGCTCAGAAGTAAGTAGTATTCTTTAAGGCACTGTTACATGTTGAACATTGTACTAGCTGAAACTTGAGTGCAGCAGCAATTCCAAGACAAGTTTCATGGGGGTGTTACATGGAGCAATTTTATCCACAAGCAATTGCTAGCAACAGAAAGTTCAGTTGCGTGAGTAGAAGGCAGAAAATAACACATTGTTTCTCAATAAATCGTTATTTATTTCAACTTTTGTAATGTAGAAGATGCACATTTGCAGAAATTTGTTTTGATGAGTATTTTTAGTCATTTTATCAGTTATATTTTACAATTTTCATTATTTTATTTATTTTCACTAGACGAAAACTGGAATCTGAAGTTTCAAACCTGAGGACTAAAGTGGAAACTCTTGAAGCAAAGTAAGTTTGTAGTTAGTAGCAAATTACAAAAAAAATCATATATTTTATTCTGCCTGCTGAGCTTTAATCAAAGCTAGAAAATAATTGTCTTGAATTTGTTTTTAGATTTCCTAACCTGCAGTTTGAGTACAAAGATCCAGAACCAAAATTTGACAGAAAGAAGGTACATTTTAAATAATTAAGGTAGCTGTGCCTTTGTGTCGAAGCGAGACAAATACAAGTCGCAAAGATAGAGACCTTTTTTCAACACCTTGGACAATTATTCACATGTCTCTATCATTGCAAACTCACCGTTCGTCTCACTTCGATGCAATGTCATGGCTACCTTTCGAGATAGTGCAGGGAACTGTGAAGGGGACTATTGTATGAAATTCACATTGAAGCTACATTCAATTTTGAAATCTTGAAAGTTACTTTGAATTTTAATCTTAAAAGTGACAAGCTTGACATCTGTATTTTCAGGTCAAGGGTCTAGTAGCACAGTTAGTCAAAGTTAAAGATGTAAAGAATGCAACAAGCCTAGAAGTAGCAGCAGGTGGAAGGGTTAGTATTGGATCTTGTATCAAAAATATCTATTTAAAACTTTTTTTTTTGGTTTAATTTTTGATCAGCCCAAAGGTTGTTTCAGGGTTCGATCTGTGAGTTATGCATACCCTGACTTAGATCAGCCCAAAGTTTGTTCCAGGGTTCAATTTGTGAGTTACATGTAGCCATGCCCTGGCTTACATCAGGCCAGGGGTTGTTTCAGGGTTCGATCTGTGAGTTAGCCATGAACTGACATTGATCAGTCCAGAGGTTGTTTTAGGGTTGAATTTGTGAGTTAGCTGTGCCCTGACTTAGATTATCATAGAAGTTAAAGTTTATTAACGGATGCATCTCTCCTTGTTTCACTGTTCCATACAGCTGTACAATGTTGTAGTAGACTCTGAAACAACAGGCAAAAAACTGCTTCAGAATGGACAGCTGAAGAGACGATACACTATCATACCATTGAACAAGATCTCTCACAAGACACTGCCTAATGAGGTGGTTAGCAGGGCTCAGGATTTGGTATGTCAAATATTCTTTCAATTGATTCCATTCGTTAGTTTGAATTTCTCTCATTCATCTATTCAAGTCCTCCATTGTTGATTCATTTACTCACTTATTCCTTCATTTATTGTATGTTATGTTTAGGTTGGTAAAGATAGTGTCAACTCGGCTCTTTCTTTGGTGGGTTATGAGAGCGAAGTCAAGGCAGCCATTGCTTATGTCTTTGGTTCTACATTAGTGTGCGACACCATAGATCATGCTAAAAAGGTAGGTTTATTTATATCACTTGGGCTTCCTGTCTGACTGACAAAAGCGATATTGCATGGTTTTGTTGCAACATGTGTCACCCCAATTCTAATTTCTTGTGTGTAATGTTGCACACTCTGTCTGTGCCTTAAAAATATGTATCAGCATAGCTAAAAAAGGAATTGCCTGTGCCATCCTCATCCTCAGGCATACTCAGGCTTACTCAGTTTATTGTATCCTAATTGTCTTGGCCTCATAATAGACCAATTTAGCGACTTGGTTGTGATGTTTACAATACCCATTTCAGACCATATGTCATTCTCTAGATAATGACTAAAGTTTTTTGTTTGAATGGTATCCATATGAAATAAAGAAATGATACTCTAAGGAATGACACATGGTCTGAATTGGGAAAACATTATGTGGAAGAGCATTTGGTCTATTCTAAGAAAGAGTGTAAGTGAAGACTCTCATTATTTCATCAGGTAACATTTGACCCTAAAGTAAAGACAAGAACCGTCACTCTTGATGGGGATGTATTTGATCCTGCAGGAACCTTGACTGGAGGTATGTTCAATGTCATACACATTAGTAAGATCAATCAGTAAATTGGTTGAATCATTCAATCACACAGTAAATTGGCCATGCGGCAATCAATTAGACATGATACCTCTATTAAGTAATCATTAGACAGCTAGTTACACAGCCCCAAGGTGTATGCTGCTCGCTCACTCAGCCTGCCAGTCACAACCCCTTCCCAGCCTGAATGTCTTTTACTTTACCCCTTATTAGAATAAGATAATTTTTAAAACTAAATTTTATACTTAGCTAATTATTTTTGGGTGCCCCCTCAAATGGCATAGTTTTTACTTGCTCCCCCCCCCCTTCCCCAATCCCACCACTCCCTCCCCCCACCACCTCCGCCCGTAAAAAATGATTGTTCCCTTATTCAGTAAAAAAAATTAAGTCGTACAAACAGTCAGTAACTAACTGAAAGATTTTTAATTCTATTTTTTAAATTTAAATTTAAAGTAAAGAATTTACAAATTTTCCAATGTAAAAAAGTATGTTATTGTATGTAATTTTTACTATTAATGATTCCAGGTGCCAGATCTTCCTCTGTTTCCATCCTTGCCAAGCTTGAAGAGCTCAAAGAAGCACAAGACAAGCTGAAGGAGAAATCCAATGAACTAGAGAAAGTTGTCAAGGAACTAAACAACTGTAAAAGTGTGGCTGAAAAGTAAGGGAGATGCAACTCCTTTGTGTTTCATTGAAAAGTTCTAGGAATTTTATACTTTTATTACTGTAATTTTTTAATCTAAACTTGGTATGTATTTATTTATTTATTTTTTTTTTTATTACATCATTTTTTTTTTATTTTTTTTTTACAATATTTTTTTACAACATTTGTATGTTGTAAACTTGGTATGTAATATCGGAGGGATGTAAAAGAACCAATGAGGACGTAAAGAATACCTTGCAGTGACCACCCTCTGTGCCTACACCTCATACTATCTATCTCTCATTCATAAATCATTGTAAAGTGCCTTTGAACATATCCATATGGAAAAGAGCGCTATATAAATATCATAATCATATCATATCAGTTGGCCTCAGGTTTAAGCCATGGACCAGGGGTTTCATGAGATTTTGAAATAATAAGAGAAGTTCATTAACTAGCTAGAGAGTCCAACTACAAATTACTAAGCTGCCAATGATAATGATTTGTGATTTATATAACACGCTTTCTATATGGATATAATCAAAGGTGCTTTACATTGAGTTGTGAATGACAGATTGCTTTTATGCAATTTACAAGCATGAGAGATGGTTAGTATGAGGTGTAGGCACTGAAGGTGGTCTCTGCCAGGGTTTCTTTACGTCCTCAGTGGTTCTTTTACGTCCCTCCGATGTTGGTTAGTAATGATGAGTGTGGAGAGACGGGACCGTCATTTAAAGTAATCATCCAAGCCACTTGAAAGTCTAACCATTTGCAGATGTAATTACAAAGGCAACACTTTCTCCTCAGTTATTTTAAGACCCTGAGTATCGGTCTGGCTGGGACTTAAATCACGACCTCCCGCACTAAAGTCTGATGCTCAACTGAGCCAACCGGTTGGCAGTAAATGATAGTTTATGTTGGGGAATTTGGCTAATTTTCTGGGGCATTCTCCCTTGATGAAAACCCTGATAGGCTTGGCTTCACACTTGAGCAGATGTCTTTTGTGTCTTCCACGTGGTAAAACACAAGAACAGATGTCCTCTTGGACAACCCCACAGTCTTCAGCAGTACCACAACAGTCCATGGTCACCTAGTCATTGTGCGGCCAACTCTTTATACCTTGATTCGAGGATTGTTCTCTTAGTTTTCCTCAAAAAATAACATGCTAAAGTTGAATTTCGTTGTTGAATATGGATTTTTTTCCTAGGTACCAACAGCTGAAGCAACAGTATGACTTGAAGGTTCATGAAGCAGAACTAGCACAGACAAGAATGAAGCAAAGCACCCACCACCATCAACTAGAGGAGATCAAAGCCTTGGAAAACTCTATTGGTTGGTTATACTATTGACAACAGTATTATCAAATAATTACACCTATTTCAAAAACACGTCCGTCGGAGTTCTGAAATCTGAGACCGATTGGAGTCGTTGGGACTAAGTGTTTTCTTGTTAAAAAATCAAAATACACTTAGTCAAACAACGTGTTAGCACAGTTCATCCCACAATTCATTTCAGTTTCAGATCTCCAACCGACAACACTTTTCTCCAGGTTCCCTGGCTTTCTTCCCTCTGCAAAACTTAACAAATTATTAATACAAAAATATTTGCATTTAAGTTAA
Organism: Actinia equina; assembly: GCA_011057435.1. Classification (NCBI taxonomy): domain Eukaryota; kingdom Metazoa; phylum Cnidaria; class Anthozoa; order Actiniaria; family Actiniidae; genus Actinia; species Actinia equina. The sequence continues at coordinate 56,587 of WHPX01000697.1, read as the reverse complement.
CTACAGGTATCCTGAGTTTGATCAGCGTAGAGTGAGGTTGTTTCACAGTTTGATAAAATTTGATTTATTTAATATATATTTGCAATGCAGAGGAACAGCAACAAATCATATCCAAAGGTAAAGAAACTATTGCTGCAGCTACAGCAAAGTGCAAAGACATTGAAGAGAAGATGAAGGTAAAGTAATGAATAGAAAATTATTCATATATTTATTAGTGAAAGCTCTCCTTGTGACCAGATCTAGTTATGACCACCATTGAAACTCTTCAATAAAAAGTTCACTCCCACAAGCAACTTACTTTTTTATTCTTTTAGTTATTTTTAAGACTTATCTTCTGGTCGTTTACTTTGTTTTAAATTCATGCATAAGGGTCTGCACAAAAAACTCGGCACCTACAAAAATATATAGGAACCCACAAAAAGTTTTGGGGTCACCCTATTTGGGGTAAAAAATAATAATAAATAGATTGATACTTATATTGCGCGTGCTACATAGGAAGATGCTCACACGCGCATTACAAACTGAAATAGAAATATAAAAATATAAATTATGATCTAAACATACGATGTAGATCCATTACATCAGCCCCAAAGAAGCACAACGTTGCATGACTTGCCCTGGACTTTGCACCATTTTGACACCGTGACTGGGTTTTTAAGTTATTTTTATTCTTTGACTCAACGACATGTAGGAAGCAAAGACATACAGAGAAAAAGAACTCAAGAAAGCAGAGGAAGACTTGAACAAGGCCAAGAAGAAAGCAGAGCAGTCAATCAAAGAAACTAAGACCAAACAACAGGTTGGAAGATTATATTAGAATGGTTTACATTGAACATTTGGTGTTCATTCTGCTTTAGATGCTTTAGAAGAAAATATTGATAAAGCTCACACAAATAGTGGTCTTAGTCCCTTTCAATATTCTGCATCCTGATCTAAGGGATGGACCATCAGATTTTTGGGGGGGTTTGGGCAATTTATTTTGTGCAGGAATTTTTTTTATGCCTCATGACTGTGCAGGATTTTTTTTGGAAACAATTTGGATTTTTTTTCTGTCACTTTTCTTATGAACATTTTTTTCACTCTTTAAAGCTGTGCTCAAAAGTTTTTTTTTTTTTTTGGTTTTTGCCCACCCCCCTCCCCTCTCTAAAAATCTAATGGTCCGTACCTAAAGCAAACAATACTCTATTCTTTGGATTTGTGTTAGCTTCAAATAATAACTGTTTAATTCATTGATTTTTAGGAAGTTGACGGACTAAAACTCGAAATGGATGAAATGGTCAAAGAATCTTCAAATGCAGAGGAACAGGTAAAGAAACTAAAATATTAATATAGGTCCTGCTTTCAATCTCGGTTTTTGTCCAGTTTTGAAATACTAGGAGAAGATCATGAACTAACTGGAAAGTCCTGGCAGGGTTTTCATTAAGTTTTATATAGTAGAAGAGGTTCATTATGGCCGGAGAATTTTGCTCAGTTACCAGATCATTGTGCGATCTCCAACCCTTAATGAAAACCCTGATGACATCTGGGGGGGGGGGGGGGGGGGGGGTACTCCCCTATATTTGCTATACAAGTACATGCTGCCAAACAGGGTATGGTTTTCAGCGATTCTACTCTGGAACAGGGTGTATAAAATCGTGCTCGTTCTGGGACAGGGTATATGAAATCACGCTCTCTCTCCTCTCTGGAACAGGGTATTTATTTTCGTAATACCGGAACATGGTATAGTTTTCAGCGATCTTACTCTGGAAAAGGGTATGATTTTCACCGATTTTACTCTGGAGCAGGGTCAGGGCTCAGCAGCACATCCCTACCCTAAACGGGTAAGAGTACCCTATTAAGGTTTATAGAAGATCATTCTGTTGTACTTATTAATGTCTTAAAATTACTTTTTCAAGATGAAGAAAATCGATGAAGGCATAATGAAGATTGAAGAACAAGTAGCAAGTCTTGAGGAAAATGTCAAACAGACCAAGGTTTTAATACACTGTTTAATAACAAGATTTTACCTGTATTATTCAATGTTATATCTACTCAACAATCATCCATTTGTGGGTAAAACATTCAAATGAGTATAAATAGTTATTACCTTTAAGAATCATGGGTGGCGTAGCAGTAGTGCACATACCTCTCACTTCTGGGGTCTCTGGTTCGATTCCTGGACTTATCAACACCCCTGAGTAGAGTTTGTTAGGTCTTTCTCGTGATTTGAGGGTTTTCACCGGTGTCTATAGTTTTCCTCCCTCTGTAAAACCTTACAAGCTAAATTCCAATTTGATCTTTGAAGTAGTCGTTCCCTGAGTTAGATCAGCCCAAAGGCTGTTTCAGGTATTGATAAATTTTGAAAATTTAAGAGGGACCTCCTGGAATTTAAAATACATCTTAAAGCCACTTTAAAGAATTCATAATCTATATATATAAAGTTCTCAAATAACAGGCGTTAATAGGTGAAAATAAAGTTATGACTGAATGGTTTTGTCATTTGTGGTTTTGTCTCCAGAAAGCTGTCCAAGATGCTGAAGAAGAGCTGAATAAACAAAAAGAGACACTCAAGACTTACAACAAGGTAGACATTACGATACTTGAACACCAAAGCGATAACCAGCTTTAGTTGTCTATACTGTATATGTTGTACCCACTTTAGATAAAGACCATCATCATCTTCATCCTTATCATCATCATTGTCTTAGAACTTCATTTATCATCATCATTTATCATCATCATCATTTATTATCATTATCACCATCACCACCAGTATCATCACCAGCATCATCATCACCATCATCGTCATCAACACCATCACCACCAGCATCATCATCACCACCAGTATCATCATCACCACCAGCATCATTATCACCATCATCATTATCATCACTATCATCATTATCATCGCTATCACCATCAGCATGATCACCATCATCGTCATTATCATCATCGTCATTTTCGGGAAAAAGGCTAAAGCGGTCTGGATCTGGTCCTGGTTCAAGGTTACATAACATTGTAAAGTGTCTGCCTTTTGGGGAGTTGCGATGTTTATGTGAGGTTGTACGAGGAACGTAAAGAAGATCTCGGTGATCGAATGAAGGCAAGACTGTTATACCGGTATTGGTATACTACGTCATGCAGTATAGAGTAATATTATAATATATTATAAATATTGATACCCCCAGGCTATAAGTGAGAAAGTGTCAGCCCAGAGAGACCTCCAGGCAGGCAGTTCTAAAGCACAACTAGAACTGAAAGAGTTGGACCACAAGTTCGTGAAATTTCAAAAAGAAAGCAAAGAAGCTGCACACAAGGTTGGTGATACTGGTTAGATTTTAAAATCAACCAAAAATAGAAAACGTTTCGTAGCACTAATAGATTTTCCAAGGTCAATGAAAAAAATGGGCCGAGCTAGCATTGCAGTGCATTGTGGGACGTTTTAGGGACAAAATAGACGCAGTCGTGAAAATGTACCCCTTGAGCAATCCCACAATGCAGTGCAATGCCAACTCGACCTAGTTTTTCCTTTATTCCTTGGAATTCGAATACCTTTTTGCTCAGCACCATATCCATATGTATGGCAGCTTGGTGTGAGATAAGCGTAAAAATGAGTCACGAGTTGACCTGTCGTTTTGCATTGAATAGACCTTTTTCTCAAGGCTGCGTGCGCATCCAACTCGATGGGCCACAAAACTGAAAAACGCAAATTCAGTAAAATTGAGAAGGCAGTTTAATATTAAAGAGGTGAATAATCGATTTTGAATTTTGAATTTTTATCTTAAAAAATTTCATAGCACTGCATGATAATACTCGTGTTCTTGTATCGTGGCCGGCCAAGTTCCTTAAATTTGGATGCGCACGCAACCTTGAGAAAACGGTCAATTGCAGTTGGTGTTCTTTAATGGAAATAGCCCTTATTCGTCTTGGTGCAATGTTTACCGATTTCAGACCACGTCTCATTTCCTAGAGAATAAGATTCATTGTTTGAGTTGTATCTATATCCATGTGTTTTCTCATGCGCAACGACTAAGCAAAAAATGATACTCTAGAGAATGACACGTGTCTGAAATTGCACCAAGACGAATAAGGTCTATTCGTTTTGATACCGCACTAACACTGACCCCTCTTTACAAAACCTTTCTCCTCGTTCCTTCATATCCTTTCAATGATATTCACATAGCCAGGTTCCCTTGAAAACTTTGTGTTCCCTCCAAATTTTCACCCTGTATTTTACTATGAAATAATAAGATTTATGAGTTTCTGATCATGGTGTATTTGTTTTTCGAATTCAGCTATTGAAAATATTTTATTCTTTTCTTTTTTCTTTTTACTTCAAAAATCGTTACTTTATAGGTGGAGAGCATGTTAGCCAAGTATGAATGGATCTCCAGCGAACGTCAGTTCTTTGGACAACCCAACACGTTCTATGACTTTGCTGCTAATGACATGAAGGATGTTGGCAAACACTTGGCCAAGCTACAAGAAACTAAGGACAAGCTGGGCAAGAACGTGAATATGAGAGCTATGAACATGCTGGAAAAAGCAGAAGAAAAGGTACTTTATAGACCTCTTGACCTTGGGCGTAGCGTTTTCCCATTTCAGAACATGTGTCATTGTCTGGAGAATAAGATTCTTTGTTTGAGTCGTATCCATGTTCATGCGTCTTCTCATGGGCAACCGTTAAACAAAGAAATGATACTCTAGGGAATGGCGAGTGGTCAGATTAGGGCTGTTGTAATAAGTGAATGTAAGAACCATGAGAGCTATGAACATGCTGGAAAAAGCAGAAGGAAAGGTACTTCTTATACTCATGAATATTTAATGAGGAGAAAACAGGGCAAATCACTACTGTGACGGTGGTTTGGAAATGTGTTCTTAATTTGCATTAAATTTCGTAAACTTTTTCTTTGATTTTCTCCAAGAAATATTCATTAGTTTGAGAAGTAATTTCAAACACTTGAGAGAGTTCTTCCTCCGATTTCCAAACACCTCAAAGTCAGTTAAAAAAACTCAGCTGCTCCTCGTTTTTTCAACTCACTTTTCGGTGTTTGGAAATCGGAGGAAGAACTCTTTCGCGTGTTTGAAATATTACTTCATATACCTCTACCTTGGGTTTAATATTTTCCCATTACAGACCACCTGTCATTCCCTTGAGTATCATTTCCTTGTTTAACGGTTGTGCATGAGAAGACGCTTTGATATGGATACAACTCAAACAATTAATCTTATTCTCAAGAAAATGACACGTGGTCGGAAATGGGGAGAACTTGACGTCCAAGATAAAGAAGTCTATTGTCTCACTTACACTAAGAAATTAGAAGTGATGGAATACCTCACTGAGATATCGGTATAAACTCCTTGCACTAAACCCCTACCTGGGGGTCAAAACAATTGAACACATTAAGATCATAAAAGATTTCAATCCTCAAGAGAAGGGAATGCTTAAAATATTTTGGCCCGCAGATTGCGAATGAGTGCAAGGGGTCTATCGATTCGCGATGCTTCGCTTTTCGGCCTTCACTTCTCCATCGAATTTGGTAATCTTTTTCACTTTCTGATAAAACGTTAACCAAAATCCAAGCCTTCACTGGAACTGCAAGACAACATTTGAATTTCATATTCATTTTCTCCTTCGGTGCAGTATAATGACTTGATGAAGAAGAAAAGAATCGTGTTGAACGACAAAGACAAGATCGCAGCGGTCATTCAAGAACTCGACGAGAAAAAGAACGAGGCTTTGCGAAATGCCTGGGTTAAAGTCAACAAGGTAAGTTACATAGGCCTTTTCTAAGTTCGATAAACAGGATGCATTGTGGTCTAGATTCGGTACAAGCAACACCATATAAGGCAAGCTGTTTGTACTTAAGCTAGACCACCATGCACCATGTTCGCTATCTTAAAAAAGGTCTATGTCCAGCAAAGTGGGGGAGGGGGGTTAAAGGAGCGGGGGGATCAAGGAAGCAATAGCCTCTGAATCGCGAAACATTTAGAAATAGTGCATAACTCGTTCAATACTGCTGTGTTTCATTGATTACAGACTTTTTACTCAAGGTTGTCCTCATTTTAGCCTCGTCAAAATATTGTCATGAGTCAACAATCGTGTAAATAAGTAAGAAATTCACGGAGCATCGTGAAAATCGTAAAATGGAGTGCGCATCTTGAGAATAAAAGTAAAAAATACATGGGCGCCATATCGGTCAATATTTAAAAAAAAAGACAAATATTCGACATGGCGGCATTCAGTGACGTCATTTGCTCTTGGCAAAAATAAAATGGCGCGATAATGCAAACGGATATTTCCTCCCTTCCTTTTCCTAAATGCACTATATATAAAAAGGCTTTTTATATTAAAATGCTGGTTATTGTGTTCTATAGGATTTTGGTTCGATATTCTCCACCCTACTCCCCGGTGCTACGGCTAAACTCGCTCCACCCGAGGGTCAGACTGAGCTGGATGGTCTAGAGGTCAAGGTCGGGTTTGGAACAGTATGGAAAGAAAGCTTGAATGAACTCAGTGGAGGACAAAGGTACAATATATTATTTCATTACACGTTTTTAGGGCGATCAACTCTCGCGGACTCGCTCATTTTCGATATGATATGGAAACTCGTCAATGATCAAATTGCCTTTGGCGAACTCGTGAATACTACCCTGTGCCCTTCATTTTCGTACTGTGCATTTTGTTGACTTACCTTCGTAATTACACAGAAAAGTAACTCAAAGCAATTCGCTCGATTTACTAGTAATCCCTTATTACTTATTTTGCTCATTGTAATCGGGTCACGATACTGATCAAGATACGGCTATTCAAACTTCAAATTTACTAAGAAATGCATGGATATAATCGCCAAGCTTTTTCTACAAATTCCTTTACAAACACCACATAGCTTGTCTTTATTCGGGTTTGTAAATCACTGGTTGATTTTATTTTAAAGCTTATAGTACACTCAACAAAATTACTCAACTCTGATTGGTCGAGAGGAGTACAATTATAGCGTTAATTGTACTCCGTAGGAGTTAAGTTGGAACCAAACTAATTCAGAGCGAATTTTGGACAATTTTATTCTCGCTCCCTTCGCAAAACTAGTGAGTCAATTTAACTGGATTATTCATATAATGTGCTTGGGTTATCCTAGATTCTAACAGTATTTTATTTTAAGATTTTTTAAACGCTTAGCCTATTACGGTCGAAAATCAAACAGTGCTATTTTTAGTTTTTGGCTTTTTTCTCCTCATCCCCAGGTACGATTTTTCTGAAAGTTTCAGAATCTTATCATCTAGTACTATTGCAGCCTGTGTATAAATTTGGATCGAAAGTCTTGGGCAGAAAAAAAGTTATGACGCCGCTTGAAAATTCGATCCAAAATTTGAAGCATATGAAACATCGCGCTGCAGAAACATTACCGCCATTGAATGGATTGCCTTGATGTTTTCACATATTTATTTCCAAGTATTGCGGATGAGCCTTACGAAAAATCAGCATCAAATCTTAAAAACTCATCGAATAAATGTTTTTTTACTAATTGTCGTTGTAAACCTCAAAAATGAGAGTTTTGCTAAAAATCACGTTTTCTCCGTTTTTTTCAAAACGGCTCCAAGTTTTTTCTTTAAACTTCCTACATCAATAGACCAGAGATTTATCTAGATGGTAGTGAAATTTTTACAGTTCGTCCTATCCAAATTTTGTAGAAAACGTTTTTTAAAGTGAGGTGTCCCTAAGGAGCTCACCTCGTCGGTCGACAACAACGCTCTCGATCATTCCACACGGTTAAGTTCAGGAGAATATTTGCATAACGACATCTTCAATGTCATTGTGTTTATGCAGATATTCTGCCGAACCTGTCCCGAAGTTAACATTGTGGAATGTCCGAGAGCGTTGCTGTAGACCGATATTGAATTAATTATTTCTAGCGGGGTGAGCTCTTTAGGTACACCTCACTTTGAAAAATGTAAAATAAAATTATTTGTTTGAGTCGTAACCATATTCATGTGTTTTCGCATATACAACCGTACAACGAAGAAATGATAATCTAGGGAATGAGATGTGGTCTGAAATGGGAAAGCATTAAGCCAAATATAAATGGTTCTATTGGATCGGAAAAACCTTCCCACTATTCACTCTTTCAATTCCATTTTCTTTCAGATCACTGGTCGCTCTTTCTCTCATTCTCTCCCTTCTACTTTTCAAACCCGCACCGCTGTACATCCTAGACGAGGTAGACGCAGCCCTCGATCTCTCACACACCCAGAACATCGGTCAAATGGTGAAATCCCACTTTAAACATTCACAGTTCATCGTAGTCTCACTCAAAGACGGCATGTTCAACAATGCCAACGTTCTCTTCAAGACCAAGTTCGTCGATGGCGTCTCCACAGTGACTCGCTACGCGCAGAATCCATCAAGCCGTGGAGGTGACCATACAACGGGCAAAACCACAGCCAAGAGGGGTCAAGATAGATCTAAGAGAGTTAGGATAGATACGACGCCACAACCACTGACCACAACTCAGTCTTTAACGTCTTCCTAGATCTACTTCTTTGCGACCTTATACAAAGATCTATAATTTCTTAAAATATATTGTAAAAATATCCACTAAGCATGGTTTGAGTTGGTTAAGTCCTTGGGTTGCAAAACACTTCCGGTAGGAAATGAGACGTGGCAGCCATGTTGGAAGATACCTCCGATCCAATATGTCGACTATGATGTCATATCAGGAGTGTGCGATCGAGTTCTTTGGGCGCGTGATCAACAATGGCTCAGTTATTTAATACATTTTGTTCGTGGCTCGTGTTTAATCTCTTTCTCTAGGCACGTGGAAATCCCCACCGTCATATAATAGTAACATCTAATACCCTGCTCTAACTTAGATCTTAGAGGCTAGGAGATGGCATATTATATAAAATACCTAATGCGTTTTTATGCGATATATCACAAACAAATGTAAGAATATTGATTGTAAACAATTGTCCGTTAAGTCATATTAGTCTGATAAAGATATTAAAAGCTATCCAGAGATGGGCTCCTTGATAATCTAATCTAATTCAGTCACTTGTATCCGAACGAGCTAGGATTTCTTTATAAACAATTCCTTACCTTACAAAATCTAAAGATACAGTAAATCTTGTATATATATCATTTTATGTTGGTGTTTCAGTATTTTCTTTTGTCTTGTGGTACTTTTAGAATAAACATTTTCATAAGATCAAAGTTTTCCTCTTTCTCTTTTCCCTTCGTCTCCCTTCCTTTCGTCTCTTTTCCTTTCTTGCTTACTTTTTGCCCCTTTGCTTTCCTTTCTTTATCTTCTGACACGATTTAAAAAAAATTCCAAATCAAAGGGCACAAAAAACGATCGTTTAATGAATAAAGACAACGATGGTGAATTGCATTGTCATTCACCATTTGCACACGAAACATAAACAGTATCGAAATTCGATAAATATAAAACTCTGAGCTCGTTATGTCTCTACAAAGATTGCTATATTTCCTAGATTTATTGACGTTTGGGATACTGAGATCACAGGTAACTCAAGCTTGGTTTCTGGGGTGTCATGTTATAAGGAAAAGTATAAGATTCTTCGAAAGATTCAATAAAATCATTGAAAAGTGAAATAAAGCCTCGAAATTTTACCTGATTATTGAGAACTAGCACTTCTTTCGTTCTGTGTGGTTGAATTTAACCCATTTTCAGGATTTTTTCCGGGGGAAAAGAAATTAAATGTGGGTGTCCCGAGCTTGAGGTCTGGTCACGTGGTCTCTAGAGGTTTGCAGTTTTGAGGCATTCGTAAAAAAAATCTCAATCTAAAACTCCCTATTATTTTATTACACATTTTTAGGGCGATCGTTCGCGATATGATATGGAAACTCGTCAATAATCAAACTGCCTTTGGCGAACTCGTTAATAAAAGAAACATCTTTCGCGGCATCTTGTACTTTCTTGTTAATACCACCCGATTAATTCCTAATCCCGCGTTCAGCCTTGAATGTCAGCAACTAACGGTGAAAGAGCATGCGTAGACGGCATTAATTTTCGACAAGTGATACCCAGCCACACCCCTAATATAATCAATCACTTTGATAATTTAGTAGTGACATTGATTAACAACTGTCACAAGGCAATAGATCAGTCTGTACACGGGATATTATATGCCCACAAAGGATCCTGCAACACGTTGCAAGATTTTAATTCAGCTTCAAAAACTCACGACGCAGAATGGCGATTTTTTTGCAAGTTGATTCATGTAACAGCTTCATCAACGATTATTCGCACAACGCATACCCAAATTGCAGTTCAATACTCTAATACAAGCGAGGCGATGTCAACAAATAAGTTGGAGGCTTTGAAGGAGACTACGCGAGGACTGAGGACGATGTTGTTACTTTTAAAATCGCTAAAAATCCTACACAGTAACATGTTGATTTTCGAACGTACGTTGCGCGAAAAGTTGACTCATGTAACACATATTAAAAATCGACGAGTCGTATCGTGAAAAGTCACCGCTGCGAATCGTCCCGTGTAACGTCAGCTTAAGGTCACGCTCATTTCTAAGAATCGCACAATAACTCAAAAGAAACCGATAAAAGATGCTCCTCCTAAATTATGCATTCATGGCGTGACAACATTTCAAGGAAGTAATTTAGTCACGTTCATTTCCAAGAATCGCGTAACAATAGACTGACAAACAACATTATTCAGACAACTCCCTCAACCCGTCGCAACTACCGAAGACATGGAATCGTTTGTTGAAGATCTTAAGAAGGAACTACAATGTTCCCTGTGTAATGATACTTTCACTGAACCAAAGATCTTGTCTTGTTTCCACACATTTTGTAAGCCTTGCGTCAAACGACACGCCGAGCAAGTCCACCAAATCAACATCTTCAAATGTCCTCGATGCAAATCACAAACTTCTCTACCAGAACTAAACAGCGTCGAAGATCTACAGCCAAGTCTACTACATTCAAGAATCGTGAAGGGTCTGGCGTTGGTAGAAGGACAAAAGGCTTGTTCTTTTTCTGAGAGTCATTCCTCGGCTTCTTGGTATTGTTTTGATTGTGATCATTCACTGTGTCAAGAATGCGAGAAGAGTCATTCGTTCTTCATTAAAGATCACAAGGTCGTTCGTTTGGCTGATTTGAAGAAAGAAGATATTGAGTTCGTAATATCAAGAGAAAATCCTTGTACGAGTCACCCTCATCACAGGCTAGAGTTCTTCTGCGACGATTGTGATGCAATGATTTGCAGAACATGCTTGATAGATCACAAGGATCACAAGACAATGTTATTAGATAAGTTTGCTTCGATCAAGAAAGCTGAATTGTCACAGCATCTGCAGGTACTAGAGCAGTTGAGATTAGATGACAAGGAAAAGCAACAACAAGAAAAGATTGCTGACACAATCAAACAACAAGGAGAAAAGGCAAAAAAAGAAGTCAAAGACACAACCAAGAAGATCATTATAATACTGCAAGACAACGAACGAGAATTGCTGCGACAAATCGATGAGAAGTTGAACACAGCCACAACCAACTTGAATATAATTCATCATATTGCAGCCGTCAAGGAATACATCAAGAATGTGATGGAAAGAGGACTGGCAAGTGAAATGATGAACATCCAACAGACACAATGCTCTCAGAACTTTATCTTCAACCATATTTCACCATACTCTAGAATTAAATATGTTGCTAATGCAGAGCTGATTCGACAAGTGAATTCAGGGCTGGGAGAAATACACACTTTAGAAACAGACCATACTAAGAGCACTATTCAGGTGAAATCTGGGACGGAAGCTTTAAAGAAAGAAAAGCTGATAGTTACGACTAAAACCTTGGCAGGAGAACTCAATCATGATCCAAGGGATGTTATAGACGTTCAAATCAAGCCTGAAGAAAATGTGAAAATAGAAAAGAAACATGTGAGAACTGATGGTAAAGTAGAAGTTGAATTCATGGCTAAAGTAGTTGGTCAGTTGACAGCAGAGGTTCAAGTGAATGGGAATCATGTATCTAACAGTCCACTAGTGGTGAATGTCAAGCCACAAGAGATGAGAACAACAGGACAGTTTAATGTGAAAGGTATAAATATAGCATCTAGTCATTTAAGTGGTATAGCAGTAAACAGAGACAACAGCAGGATCGCTGTTTCAAATGATTCTTCCGACTGTGTCCATGTGTTCACCACTGATGGAGATCTCTTATTCACGTATGGTAGTCAAGGTAGTGCACAGGGACAGTTGGATGGTCCTCAAGGTTTAGCATTTCTGAATGATACAGATTTAGTCATAGCAGACTGTGTTAATGATAGAATATGTATAGTGAACACTACAACAGGGACATTGGTAAAAACCTTTGGTAACCATGGTAACGGTGATGGAGAGTTTTATCATCCTTGGGGAGTACACGTTGATGACGATGGTAACATCATTGTGTGTGATCGTGATAATCATCGTGTTCAAGTCTTTACAAGAGACGGTGACTATCAATATCAGTTTGGTTTGACAACACAGGACAAGTTTGATCCAACTGATGTGATAAAACATGATGGACTGTTTTACGTCAGTGATTATTATAATCACGTTATTTACGTATTTGAGAAGAAAGGTAACATACCGACTAGAATATCGACGATTGATGATAAAGGTATTGCTGATGTTCAGCTGAATGGACCATGGGGCCTGGCTATTGATAATGACCATCATTTACTGGTGTGTGATTTTGGTAATAACCGCGTACAAAAATTCACATTAGATGGTCGTTTTATAGGAAAGACTTGTGACGTAATCAAGAACCCTACATATATAACTGTTTTAAAGGATGGTCAGTTATTAGTTAGTACGTATGGTTCTGGTGTCTGGTATATAAAGTAGAATTGGCTAATAATTTTCAATATTTGATCGATATGACATATTGAGTGATATCCCTGAGTTTGACATGTGCTAAAATATGACCATTCACAGTTTATACATTTGATATCGGTTTTTATTCTTTTTTACTTTTGTTTCCGTTTAGTTTCTTTTGTCTCCTTTCACTGCTTCACTTTTCTGTTATTGCTGTTTTGTCCTTTTCGTTTTCTTTGGTTTTTTTTTTTTTTTTTTTTTTTTTTCCTTTTCTTCAGTTTAGCTTCTTAATCGAATACAGTAAAAACGTTCTTAGAGAAATGGTACTTAAATCAAATTTAGGCTAACAAGGTTCTTAAAATAGGTTTTCGTATTTCCATATGAATTTCATTGAAATATTTTATAAGTATAATCTCATAATACAATATAAATAATTTATATTCATATTTGTACTCTATACTCTTAGTAGTACATTATTTGAATGGCTAACACAATAGACATCAACACAGTATTTTGGCTTGAAAGCAAAAAAAAAAAAAATGTCATGTAAAGTTATAGTTACAGTTAGTTTAAATATAATCAGATGATGATCTTAATTCAGTTTCTCTACCAATGTCATATACACTTTTACAGTAACTCCACTGATAAGAACCTAACTTGAAATTTGTATAGGAAATCGTACAATCTTGAGTACAATTTGGAAATCAATAGACACGAGTAATGTTTTGAAAGTTCTTGTAATTGCAAGAGCCTTTAGGCGAGTGCAATTAAACAAATTTCAAAACATTACGAGTGTCTATTAATTCCAAATTGTACGAGAAGATCGTGCGATTTTTTTGTTAATAGTTCACTCAACAAAATTTCAGTAAAAAATGCGAAGCGAGGCCGTTCATCTTTGTCTATTTGGCGGCCGATTTTCAGTCCATCGCGCAACTGAAATGCATAAAAAAGATTAGTTCTTACGGCTTTAAAATTTTGTTTATAAGTTTTTTAAGTACAAAATGATAGAAAATAATTGTTTTGAAATTGTTTTGGCCGTGTTGCCATCCTACGGAGTACAATTAACGCTATAATTGTACTCCTTTCGACCAATCAGAGTCGAGTAATTTTGTTGAGTGTACTATAATAGCTGTAATAGGTTCTTATGTGGAAGGGGCTTAAAATGAAAAATTTTAGCCTAACAGCTTCTTAAAACCCAGGTTCTTATACGCGGGTTTTTACTGTATTCATATATCGAATACGAAAAGAAAAAAGAAAAGGGAACTAACTAAATAAATAAATAAATAACAAAAAAGTGTAGAATGAAAGGATACAAAAGATTATATAATCAGATCTTCCATTTCTATCCGCTAATGTTGTTTTGGAAAGATTTTAAAAACAAGAAATAGCGGCTTTATCGTAGAGAAGAGTCGAGCTTCGAATTTTTATCGATAGGTGTATAGATAGCCAGTTTACGAATAGCTATTGAAGTTTAGTGAAGACTTATAACATACTTGAAAATAACTGCTCTAAATTTTGTGTTGTGATTGGTTGGGAGCTCATGCTTATGAGAGCACACAGCACGTGCACGTACTTTCATTTGCGTCACTCCTATCTATAATAACAGTTATTGTAATTTGTATTTTATGAAAGAAATAATAAACTTGCTGTGCTGTGTGGAGTTATAAAGGACTTGGGTATTGGCAGAACACTCGAGAAGTGTCGTTAAGTAGTCCGCTACGCGTCGTGCTTCTCCTAACACTTCTCTCGTGTTCTGCCAACCCCCGCGTACTTTATAACTACACACAGCACGCATGCGCGTTCTCTATTTCTTCATTCATTTATAATACATTTGATAATGTTACTAAATAATAAATTTGATAATATTACTATCAATTGTATATCAATGGAGACTGAAACGTGACGTTTACTCCGCAGACCGGGAGTAATGCATGCTCAATACGTGTGCTCCAGCGACGTGGACAATCTGGTACCCAGAGCCTTTATCTCCTACTGCGCATGCATAAAGGCTCTGGGTACGAGATTGCGACGTGAATAGAATATTTAGTGTTTCTGAGTGTTTCTACTCAGTGGTCCGTTTCCCGATGAAACTTGGACAAAAGGGGCTTTTGCTGTCCTTGAAAATATTGCAAAGCTCCTTGAAATGTCTTTGAGAAAAGTTAGAGAATACCTGTGTGCAGCCTGCTTGTAGCCCATCATTATCATTTCCTAATACCATATTTACTGAATTTCTCTCAGTTCGTTCAAAAGAAATTTAAACTTACCTTTTCTTATGTTTATTAATAGTATTCTTCTCTAGTTAAGGAGTCTATTTTCCGTTTTATCTGATGCCATCTGCATCGATCTTTCCTTTATTCTTTCGATATACATAATCCGAAGGTAAAGCTATGTGCTAAAGTGAGCATGCTCAGTGCTACACATCATCCCACATCGAACAGTGAGATTTCATGCCCTGATATAAATAGCTGATTCAACCCTTTATTGAACAAGAAGTTTGTAAGTGTTAGTATACGAGTTCAAAGCCATATCGAGCTCTTAACATGTGATAATCTCTGTGTATCATTTGGTCACATTGCTACGATTGGTTTATTATCTTAACAGTAAAACGTTACGGATAAAAATTATCAGTTTTATTCAACATCTAAATTGTGAGAAAATGACGTCATTTACTCAACTCTATTGTTCAAAATTTCTCATCTGCAAGTGACTCCCATGCTAAAATATCTCTTTAATCTAGTTTTCATGATCATAATTGTGTCATATTATCCTCAAATACTTCATTCATTTGGAATTTCTGAAATTGGGGTGGTTGCATCCAAGTAATGCAATGCGCGGTGCTTGCTTCATTCCCTAGCACGAAGCCGGGCGTTCTGGAGTTTTTCTCTCTGTAGTATACCTTTTTTCTGATAGGGCGGCCATCTTGAATTTTATTGTTTAAATTAAGCTGTCAGGGTGTCTTTTTATAAGACTTTACGCTTTTTAATGAGAAGCACATCTAAGAACCAATTGAACAAGACATCAAATTATTTGAAAACATAACCCTTCCACTCTATACTTTATAAATAATCTACGTGCTTGCCCCCTCGGCATCCCATAATTAAAGATGGCCGCCGTATCATTGTAAATGGTTTTTTCTTTCGGGCTTTCATCACCTTTAGCGTGCGGTATTACTGCACAGAGCATGGCAAAAGCTGTAGGTAATAGACTCTTAAAGCTTCGGTTTAATGTTTTCCAATTTCTGACGACATGCCATTCCCTTCAGAATAAGTTTCTTTGTTTCATTCGTAACCATATTTATGTGTCTTCTCGTGCACAACCGTAAAAAAGCCGAATGTCTATTGAATAGGAAAAACCTTCCCGCTTTCCATTCTTTCATTTCCATTTTCTTTCAGATTGCTGGTCGCTCTTTCTCTGATTCTCTCCCTTCTACTTTTCAAACCCGCACCACTGTACATCCTAGACGAGGTAGACGCAGCCCTCGATCTCTCACACACCCAAACATTGGTCAAATGGTGAAATCCCACTTCAAACATTCCCAGTTCATCGTAGTCTCCCTCAAAGACGGCATGTTCAACAATGCCAACGTTCTCTTCAAGACCAAGTTCGTTGATGGCGTCTCCACAGTAACTCGCTATGCGCAGAATCCATCAAGCCGTGGAGGTGACCATACAACGGGCAAAACCACAGCCAAGAAGGGTCAAGATAGATCAAAGAGAGTAAGGATAGATACGACGCCACAGCCACTGACCAACACTCAGTCTTTAACGTTTTCCTACATCTACTTCTTTGCGACCGTCAGTCACTTTCAGCATACAATACTACGGAAAACCTGGAGGGACATTTCAGACTTCATACTTCAGACTTGGGATATTTCAGACTTTGGACTTCAGCCAGCGCTGCCCAGCCTTATGTTTGCATTTTGCAAAACTCAAGCTTTTTTCTTTTCGAGTTTCAAATTCTGATCGAATATCAATCATCCGGCTTGATAGTTACATCCAGGTTCTAATGACTTCACTGACATTCACTGATTTATAATTTCAGACTTCAGAGTTGATGCCTGATCGTCAGACTTCAGAGTTGAAGCTTAAACTTCAGACTTCAGAGTTGAAACTTCAGATTTCAGATGATAATAAGTAAATTCCAAAATTGAAATTGCTTTGTTTGGCGACACTGCGTTAGCTCGGCCCTAGGGGAGGGGAAATGGGAGGACGGGAGAGGGTAAAGAAAAGAGGGCTAAAAATTCTGCACAGTTACATGTTGATTTTCGAACGAACGTTGCGCGAGAAGTTATAACTCGTGTAACTTGTATTAAAAATCGACGAGTCGTATCGCGAAAAATCACCAGGTCACGCACGATTTCCAAGAATCGTAAAATAACTCAAAAGAAACCGATAAAAAATGCTCCCCCTAAATTGTGCATTCATGGCGTCACAACATTTCAAGGAAGTAATTAGGTCACACTCATTTCCAAGAATCGCCTGACCAAAGACTGACAAACAACATTATTCAGACAACTCCCTCATCTCGCCTCAACTCACGAATACATGGAATCGTTTGTTGAAGATCTTAAAAAGGAACTCCGATGTTCCCTGTGTAATGATACTTTCACTGAACCAAAGATCTTGTCTTGTTTCCACACATTTTGTAAGCCTTGCGTCAAACGACACGCCGAGCAAGTCCACCAAATCAACATCTTCAAGTGTCCGCGATGCAAATCACATACCTCTCTACCAGAACTAAGCAGCGTCGAAGATCTACAGCCAAGTCTACTACATTCAAGAATCTTGAAGGGTCTGACGTTGGTAGAAGGAGAAAAGGCTTGTTCTGCTTCTGAGAGTCATTCGTCAGCTTCTTGGTATTGTTTTGATTGTGATCATTCACTGTGTCAAGAATGCGAGAAGAGCCATTCGTTCTTCATTAAAGATCCGCATAAGGTCATTCGTTTGGCTGATTTGAAGAAAGAAGATATTCAGTTCCTAATAACAAGAGAAAATCCTTGTACAAGTCACCCTCATCACAGGCTAGAGTTCTTCTGTGAAGATTGTGAAGCAATAATTTGCAGGACATGCTTGATAGATCACAGGGATCATAAGACAATGTCATTAGACAAGTTTGCTTTGATCAAGAAAGATGAATTGTCAAAGCATCTGCAAGTGCTAGAGCAGTTGAGATTAGATGACAAGGAAAAGCAACAACAAGAAAAGATGGCTAACACAATCAAACAACAAGGAGAAAAAGCAAAAAAAGAAGTCAAAGACAAAACCAAGAAAATCATCCAAATACTACAAGACAATGAACGAGAATTGTTGAGACAAATTGATGAGGAGTTGGACTTAGCCACAACAAACTTGAATATAATTCATCATATTCCAGCCGTCAAGGAATACATCAAGAATGTGATGGAAAGAGGACTGGCAAGTGAAATGATGAACATTCAAGAGACACAATGCTCTCAGAAATTCATCTTCAACCATATTCCACCATACTCTAGAATAAAATACGTTGCTAATAAAGAGCTGATGCGACAAGTGAATTCAGGGCTGGGAGAAATACACACTTTAGAAACAGACCACACGAAGAGCACTATTCAGGTGAAATCTGGGACGGAAGCTTTAAAGAAAGAAAAGCTGATAGTGACGACTAAAACCTTGGCAGGAGAACTCAATCATGATCCAAGGGATGTTATGGACGTTCAAATCAAGCCTGAAGAAAATGTGAAAATAGAAAAGAAATATGTGAGAACTGATGGTAAAGTAGAAGTTGAATTCATGGCTAAAGTAGCTGGTCTGTTGACAGCAGAGGTTCAAGTGAATGGGAATCATGTATCTAACAGTCCACTAGTGGTGAATGTCAAGCCACAAGAGATGAGAACAACAGGACAGTTTAAGATGAAAGGTGTAAATATATATTCTAGCTATGTGGGAGGTATGGCAGTAAACAGAGAGAATAGCAGGATCGCTGTTTCAAATGTTTCTTCTCACTGTGTCCATGTATTCACCACTGATGGAGATCTCTTACTGACGTATGGTACTCGAGGTAGAGCACAAGGACAGTTGGATGGTCCTCAAGGTTTAGCATTTCTGAATGATACAGATTTAGCCATAGCAGACTGTGGTAATCATAGAATATGTATAGTGAACACTACAACAGGGACATTGGTAAAAGCCTTTGGTAACCAAGGTAACGGTAATGGACTGTTTTGTCATCCATGGGGGGTACACGTTGATGACGATGGTAACATCATTGTGTGTGATGGTGATAATCGTCGTGTTCAAGTCTTCACAAGAGACGGTGACTATCAATATCAGTTTGGTTTGACAACACATGACAAGTTTGATCCATATGATGTAATAACGCATGATGGACTGTTTTACGTCAGTGATACTAATAATCGCGTTATTCATGTATTTGAGAAGAAAGGTAACGTACCGACTAGAATATCGACGATTGATGATAAAGGTATTGCTGATGTTCAGCTGAATGGACCATGGGGCCTGGCTATTGATAATGACCATCATTTACTGGTGTGTGATTTTGGTAATAACCGCGTACAAAAATTCACATTAGATGGTCGTTTTATAGGAAAGACTTGTGACGTAATCAAGAACCCTACATATATAACTGTTTTAAAGGATGGTCAGTTATTAGTTAGTACGTATGGTTCTGGTGTCTGGTATATAAAGTAGAATTGGCTAATAATTTTCAATATTTGATCGATATGACATATTGAGTGATATCCCTGAGTTTGACATGTGCTAAAATATTACCATTCACAGTTTATACATTTTTAAATATCTGTTTTTATTCTTTTTTACTTTTGTTTCCGTTTAGTTTCTTTTGTCTCCTTTCACTGCTTCACTTTTCTGTTATTGCTGTTTTGTCCTTTTCGTTTTCTTTGTTTTTTTTGTTTTGTTTTGTTTTGTTTTTGTTTTTGTTTTTGTTTTTTGTTTTGCCTTTTCTTCAGTTTAGTTTCTTAATCGAATACAGTAAAAACGTTCTTATAGAAATGGTACTTAAATCAAATTTAGGCTAACAAGGTTCTTAAAATAGGTTTTCGTATTTCCATATGAATTTCATTGAAATATTTTATAAATACAATCTCATAATACAATATAAGTAATTTATATTCATATTTGTACTCTGTACTCTTAGTAGTACATTATTTGAATGGCTAACACAATAGACATCAACAAAGTATTTTGGCTTGAAAGCAAAAAAAAAATGTCATGTAAAGTTTTAGTTACAGTTAGTTTAGATATAATCAGATGATGATCTTAATTCAGTTTCTCTACCAATGTCATATACACTTTTACAGTAACTCCACTGATAAGAACCTAACTTGAAATTTTAGCTGTAATAGGTTCTTATGTGGAGGGAGATTAAAATGAAAATTTTAGCCTAACAGGTTCTTAAAACCCAGGTTCTTATGCGCGGGTTTTTACTGTATACATATACTTATCTCAATAAAGTTAGTCACCTGAAAAGCTATAAAGCTGAGGCCGACAAGGATTATGGGTAGATTCATTTTACACGTTCAACCGCTTGATAACTGTTCATGGACTTTTACCGGTTACAGTCTCACCTTTTCTTAGCATGATCGAGCTGCAGTTTGTATTAGAAAAGCTTTATATATATATGTTTTTTTGATATGAAAAGTTTCCCATGATGCTCAGTGATCTCAGCTTTCTAGGTTTTTGGTGACTAACTTTATTGAAATAAGTATTCATATGTCGAATGCGAAAAGAAAAAAGAAAAGGAAAAATAAATAACAAAAAAGTGTAGAGTGAAAGGAGAAAAAAGATTATATATAACCTTTCACAATAAAGCGGCTCGTATTATTTCAGATCTTCCATTTCTATCCGCTAATGTTGTTTTGGGAAGATTTTAAAAACAAGAAATGGCAGCTTTATCGTAGAGAAGAGTCGAGCTTCGAATTTTTATCGATAGATGTATAAATAGCCTTTTTACGAATAGCTATTGAAGTTTAGTAAAGACTTTCATAGTTATAACACATTATAAAAATAACTGCTCTAAATGTTGCTTTCTGATTGGTTGGGAGCTCCTGCTTCATTAGAGCACACAGCACAGCACGTGCGCGCACTTTCATTTGCGTCACTCCTATCTGAAATAACAGTTATTGTAATTTGTATTTTATGAAAGAAATAATAAACTTGCTGCGCTGTGTGGAGTTACAAAGCAATTGGTGATTGGCAGAACACTCGAGAAGTGTCGAGAAACACTCCGGTACGTGTCATGCTTCTCCTAACACTTCTCTCGTGTTCTGCCAACCCCCGCGTACTTTATAACTACACACAACACGCATGCGCGTTCTCTATTTCTTCATTCATTTATAATACATTTGATAATGTTACTAAATGATAAATTTGGTAATATTACTATTAATTGTATATCAATGGAGACTGAAAATGAGTTTTATGTGAAGTTTACTCCGCAAACCTGGAGTAATGCTCAATACGTGTGCTACAGCGACGTGAACAATCTGGTACCCAGAGCCTTTATTTCTTACTGCGCATACATAAAGGCTCTGGGTACGAGATTGTGACGTGAATAGAATATTTTAGTATTTTCCTGAGTGTTTCTGCTCAGGACCTTAACCCTAACCATTATCATTTCCTAATACCGCATTTACTGAATTACTCTTAGTTCATTCTCAAGAAATTTAAACGTACCTTTTCTTATGCTTATTTATAATATTCCTTTTCTAGTCGTTTAGGAGCCAATTTTATTACTTTATGTGATGCAACCTGCATCTATCTTTCCTTGATTCATTTAATATAAATAATCCGAAGGTAAAGCTATGCGTAATTGTGAGCATGCTCAGTGCTGGACATCAATCCACATCGAACTGTGAGATTCCATGCCCCGATATAAATAGATGATTTCACTCTTTATTGGATAAGAAGTTTGTAAGTGTTTGTATAAAGTCCAAAAACAATTTTCGCGTAACGTTCTTAAGCAGCTGACGTAAGAGGATTGATAAACGTTTAATTATCGATCTGCTAACATCTTAGTGAGCGAGTGACACATTTGCATATTCAGACCCCTCACGATAACTTGTTTCTACGCTTCGCGTATCCACGAGTTCAAAACCATATCGAGCTCTTAACATGAGATAATTTCTATGTATCATACGGTCACATTGCTACGTTTGGTTCAACATATTATCTTAACGGTAAAAAGTGACGGATAAAAATTATCAATTTTATTCAACATCTAAGTAAATGACGTCATTTACTCAAACCTGTTGTTCTTTTCGCTTTTAAACCAAAATTTCTCAACAGCAAGTGGTTCCCAGGCTAAAATTTTCACTTATCTGGTTTTCATGATCATAATTGAGTCATATTATCCTTAAATACTTCAATCATTTGGAATTTCTAAAATTGAGGCACTTCCATCCAAGTGCTCAACCCTTTAAAGGCGGTGCATGTTGCTGATATCATTCCCGCACACGAAGCCGGCGTTCTGGCGTTTATCTCTTTGCAATAGACCTTTTTACCGGTACTCAGGCCATCTTGAATCCTAATGTTTTAATTAAGACATGGGATGGCGTAGGGGGCAACTATTGTAAAATGTTTTCACTGCACAGCTGTCATTATGTCTTCATATAACTTTATGCTTTTCAATGATAAGCACATCT
Organism: Actinia equina; assembly: GCA_011057435.1. Taxonomy (NCBI): domain Eukaryota; kingdom Metazoa; phylum Cnidaria; class Anthozoa; order Actiniaria; family Actiniidae; genus Actinia; species Actinia equina. Next base: position 34,110 of record WHPX01000697.1, on the reverse strand, counting down.
AAAAACCAATTGAATTTACTGGTAGTTGGAACAATATGCCAAACACCAAGACTTTCAAAACCTAACTCCGCCACTCTATATTTTATAGATATTCTACGTGTTTGTCCCCTCGGCATTCCATAATCCAAGATGACCACCGTATCAGTAAAACGGTCTATTCTTTCGCGCTTTTATCACATTTTGCGTGCGGTATAACTGAACAGAGCATGGCACACATTGTAGGTAATAAACTCTTAAAGCTTCGGTTTAATGTTTTTCAATTTCCGACGACATGCCATTCCCTTCAGAATAAGTTTCTTTGTTTCAGTCGTAACCATATTCACGTGTCTTCTCGTGCACAGCCGTCAAAAAAGAAATGATACTTTAAGGAATGACACGTGTGTGAAAAAATAATTACGCGCAAGCCGAATGTCTATTGAATAGAAGAAACCTTCCCGCTTTTCACTCATTCATTTCCATTTTCTTTCAAATCACTGGTCGCTCTTTCTCTCATTCTCTCCCTTCTACTTTTCAAACCCGCACCACTGTACATACACCCAGAACATCGGTCAAATGGTGAAATCCCACTTCAAACATTCCCAGTTCATCGTAGTCTCACTCAAAGACGGCATGTTCAACAATGCCAATGTTCTCTTCAAGACCAAGTTCGTTGATGGCGTCTCCACAATAACTCGCTATGCGCAGAATCCATCTAGCCGTGGAGGCGACCATACAACGGGCAAAACCGTTGGCAAAAGTCAAGATAGTTACGACGCCACAAAAGCTGACCACCACTCAGTCTTTAACATCTTCCTAGATCTAAATCTTAGCGACCCTATACAAAAATCTATAATTTCTTAAAATATAGCAGGGTTTGTGTTGGTTAAGTTCTTGGGTTACAAAACAGTAGGAAATGAGACGTGGCAGCCATGTTGGAAGATACCTCCGATCCAACATGGCGACTATGATGTCATATCAGGAGTGTGCGATCGGGTTCTTTTGGCGCATGATCAGCAATGTCTCAGTTATTTAATTAACAAATTTACGATGGTTTAGCGTGGTATGTCCTCTTATTTACCACGATATGACGTCAAAAGTTGGTCAAAATGTTATGGACTCACGAGGCGTAAACCGAGTGGGTCCATAACTAATTTTGACCAACGTTTGGCGTCATATCGTGGTAAATAAGAGGACATACCACGCTCAACCATCGTAAATTTGTTTTTTACCACAAAACTCACAAAACTCTAGGAAATAGACTGCACGAAATCTTGCATGACGCCATTTGTTGGTATGGCCTCTTATTTACGACGTTTTTTAACCAATCAGCGCGCGAGAAAATTTACAATTGTGGTAAAATACATTTTTTACAATAACTTACAAATTTCTCGCGCGCTGATTGGTTATTTTTTATCATCAATAAGAGGACAGACAGATAAAGCTGACGTCAATGAGCGCGCGCTCTTTCCGTTGGTTGTTTTGATCGCTAAAAATGAGAAGTTTTTATCGTTTTTGTTAGTGTGAAAAACAAATTGACATCAGATTTTTATGTGTCTGTCCTCTTATTGACAATAAATTTCGCCATCACATTGTCAAAGTAGTATGCGGATCCACTTAGCTACGCCTCGTGAATCCACACTACTTTGACAATGTGATGACGCGATTCATTGTCAATAAGAGGACAGACACATAAAAATCTGATGTCAATTTGTTAATTTTCGTGGCTCGTGTTTGATCTCTTTCTCTAGGCACGTGGAAATCCCCAACTTCATATAAGAGTAACATCTAATACCCTGCTCTAACTTAGAACTTAGAGGCTAGGAGATGTCATAATATATAAAATACCTAATGTATGTTTGTGCGATATATCACAAACAAATGTAACAATATTGATTTTTAAACAATTGACCCATATGTCACATTAGTCTAATTAAAGATGATTAAAAGCTATCCAGAGGGCTCCTTCCGAATCCAAAGTAATTCAGTCACTTGTGTCCAAACGAGCTAGGATTTCTTTATAAACAATTCCTTACCTTACAAAATCTAAATATACAGTACAACTTGTATATATATCATGTTATGTTGGTGTTTCAGTATTTTCTTTTGTATTATGGTACTTTTAGAATAAACATTTTCATAAGATCAAAGTTTTCCTCTTTCTCTTTTGGCTTGTTCTGTTTCTGAAGATTAATTCCTAATCTCGCGCTGAACCTTTAATGTCAGCAACTAACGCAAAAAAGCATGCGTAGACGGCATTAATTTTCGACAAGTGATACCTAGCCACGCCCCTAATCAATCACTTTGATAATTTAGTAGTGACATTGATTGACAACTGTCACAAGGCAACAGATCAGTCTGTACACGGGATATTATATGCCCACAAAGGATTCGGCAACACGTTGCAAGATTTTGATTCAGCTTCAAAAACTCACGACGCAAAATGGCGATTTTGATTTATGTAACAGCTTCATCAACGATTTTTCGCACAAGGCATACCCAAATTGCAGTTCAATACTCTAATACAAGCGAGGCGATGTCAACAAATAAGATGGCGGCTTTGAAGGAGACTATGCGAGGACTGAGGACGATGTTGTTACTTTTAAAAATCGCTAGAAACCCTACAAAGTAACATGTTGATTTACGAACGAACTTTGCGCGAGAAGTTGACTCGTCTAACATGTATTAAAAATCCACGAGTCGTATCACAAAAAATCACCGTTGCAAATCGTCCCGTGTAACATCAGCTCAAGGTCACGCTCATTTCTAAGAATCGCACAATAACTCAAAAGAAACCGATAAAAAATGCTCCTCCTAAATTATGCATTCATGGCGTCACAACATTTTCAAGGAAGTAATTAGGTCACGCTCATTTTGTTTCCAAGAATCGCCTGACCAAAGACTGACAAACAACATTATTCAGACAACTCCCTCATCTCGCCTCAACTACAGAAGACATGGAATCGTTTGTTGAAGATCTTAAGAAGGAACTCCAATGTTTCCTGTGTAATGATACTTTCACTGAACCAAAGATCTTGTCTTGTTTCCACACGTTTTGTAAGCCCTGCGTCAAACGACACGCCGAGCACGTCGACCAAATCAACATCTTCAAGTGTCCTCGATGCAAATCACAAACTTGTCTACGAGAACTAAGCAGCGTTGAAGATCTACAGCCAAGTATAATGCTTTCAAGAATCGTGAAGGGCCTGGCGTTGGTAGTTGGAGAAAAGGCTTGTTCTGCTTCTGAGAGTCATTCGTCAGCTTCTTGGTATTGTTTTGATTGTGATCATTCACTGTGTCAAGAATGCGAAAAGAGCCATTCGTTCTTCATTAAAGATCACAAGGTCGTTCGTTTGGCTGATTTGAAGAAAGAAGATATTCAGTTCCTAATAACAAGGGAAAATCCTTGTACAACTCACCCTCATCACAGGCTAGAGTTTTTCTGCGAAGATTGTGATGCAATGATTTGCAGGACATGCTTGATAGATCACAGGGATCATAAGACAATGTCATTAGATAAATTTTCTTCGATCAAGAAAGATGAATTGTCAAGGCATCTGCAGGCATTAGAGCAGTTGAGATTAGATGACAAGGAAAAGCAACAACAAGAAAAGATTGCTAACACAATCAAACAACAAGGAGAAAAGGCAAAAGAAGAAGTCAAAGACAAAACCAAGAAAATCATTCAAATACTACAAGACAACGAACGAGAATTGCTGAGACAAATCGATGAGAAGTTGAACACAGCCACAACAAACTTGAATATAATTCATCATATTCCAGCCGTCAAGGAATACATCAAGAATGTGATGGAAAGAGGACTGGCAAGTGAAATGATGAACATTCAAGAGACACAATGCTCTCAGAACTTCATCTTCAACCACATTCCAATCTGGAGAATTGAATTCATTCCTAATCAAGGGCTGACGAAACAAGTGAATTCAGGGCTGGGAAAAATACGCACTTTAGAAACAGACCATACTAAGAGCACTATTCAGGTGAAATCTGGGACAGAGTCTTTAAAAAAAGAAAAGCTGATAGCGACGACTAAAACCTTGGCAGGAAAACTCAATCATGATCCAAGAGATGTTATAGACGTTCAAATCAAGCCTGAAGAAAATGTGAAAATAGAAAAGAAATATGTGAGAACTGATGGTAAAGTAGAAGTTGAATTCATGGCTAAAGTAGCTGGTCAGTTGACAGCAGAGATTCAAGTGAATGGGAATCATGTATCTAACAGTCCACTAGTGGTGAATGTCAAGCCACAAGAGATGAGAATAACAGGACAGTTTAACATGAAAGGTTTATATGTAGATACTAGTTATTTAAGAGGTATAGCAGTAAACAGAGACAATAGCAGGATCGCTGTTTCAAATGGTTCTTCTCACTGTGTCCATGTATTCACCACTGATGGAGATCTCTTACTGACGTATGGTAGTCACGGTAGTGCACAGGGACAGTTGGATTGTCCTGAAGGTTTAGCATTTCTGAATGATACAGATTTAGTCATAGCAGACTGGGGTAATGATAGAATATGTATAGTGAACACTACAACAGGGACATTGGTAAAAACCTTTGGTAACCATGGTAACGGTGATGGAGAGTTTTATCATCCTTGGGGAGTACACGTTGATGACGATGGTAACATCATTGTGTGTGATCGTGATAATCATCGTGTTCAAGTCTTCACAAGAGACGGTGAATATCAATATCAGTTTGGTTTGACAACACAGGACGCGTTTGATCCAATTGATGTGATAAAACATGATGGACTGTTTTACGTCAGTGATTATGATAATCACGTTATTCATGTATTTGAGAAAAAAGGTAACGTACCGACTAGAATATCGACGATTGGTTGTCAAGGCAGTGCTGATGGTCAGCTGAATAGACCATGGGGCCTGTCTATTGATAATGACCATCATCTACTGGTTTGTGATAGTTGTAATAACCGCGTACAAAAATTCACATTGGATGGTCGTTTTGTAGGAAAGACTTTTGATGTAATCAAGAACCCTAGATATATAACTGTTTTAAAGGATGGTCAGTTATTAGTTAGTACGTGTGGTTCTGGTTTCTGGCGTGTAAAGCAGAATTGACTAATTATTTTACAGTAACATATTTTCATCGGTATGTCATTTTGGTGATATCCCTGGGTTTGAAATGTGCTCAAATATGACCATTCGCAGTTTATACTCTTGTTTTCGTTTGGTTTCCTTTGGTCTCATTTCAAAGCTTCACTTTTTAGTCAAATATTCATGTATCGAGTACATGAAAACAAGAAAAGGAAGAAATAAATAAATAACAAAATAGTGAAGGAGTGAAAGGAGACAAAAGGTTATATATAATCGTTTACTATATTATCCATTGTTATTCGCTACAGCTGTTTTGAAAAGATCAAATAGGAAATGAGAGCTTTTTCGTAGAGAAGAATCGAGGTCCTTGCTATTTTTATCGATAGATGTATTAATAGCCTTTTTACGAATACGTATTGACGATTAGTAAAGGCTTTCATTCTATGACAATATTCGTAAGAAATGTAAAAGTAGAACTGAATATGGATCTCTGAACAACAAATAATTTTGTATCTGATGATTGGGATAAAGTTGATGTTTACATAAGGAATGCATCTTTTACTCAGTTAAAATAACTTTTATCGTTAGTTTTTTACCAAATACTTTTACCAAATACTATATTTGTTATAGAAAATTTGCCATCAGAAGGACTTCGAAGTCTAAAGCCAAAATATGGTTTAGTCGTTCAATTTTTCATTGGATTTCATCACTAGGACACAATAGACAAATTAAGGATTTTTTAAAATCTAGAGGTTTGGGGACCGGTCATTATTTTTGGTCTGAGGGAAGGAGAGTGGGGAAGGTGTCGGAGAACTTTCGTTCGTTGCGACATCTTGAAGATTAACTGCATGTTAACCCCCAGCAAGAGGCACTAGTTATCTCAGTTTTCTTGTGATCTATCATTTCTAGTGGCTGCTAATATACCTGTCATATAATCCCCCCTCCAGTTGCCTGGCTAAGAAACATGTGATCCCTTTATATCCTCCAACCCTCCAGGCAATAAATAATGACCGATCCTTTGGTAATGGAAAGAAACTTGCTTGTAATTATTAATAATTTTTCAATAAACTCATGAGAAAGGCTACAGTTTGAGAGTAGTGAATTATTTGGTTGAAGCAAAATTTTCTGAAATTGGACTTGCTCGAATCCTCATTAATTAACCACTTGCTACGATCTCCTTCAGTCCCTAAAAGACGGTATAAGGTGCTAATATCTTTCTCGCCCACGACGCCGGGCATTCTGGCGTTTGTCTCTTTGCAATACACCATTATATTGATACGGCGGACATCTTGAATTCTATTGTTTTAATTAAAACAAGGGATGCCATAAGGGGGCAACCATTGGGAAATGTATAGACTGCACAGCTGTCATTATGTCTTCATATAACTTTACGCTTTTCAATGATAAGCACATCTAAAAAGCAATTGAATTTACTGGTAGTTGCAACAATGTGCGAAACGCCAAGACTTCAAATTATTTGGAAACACAACCACGTCACTCTATATTTTATAAATGTTCTACGTGTTTGCCACCTCGGCGTTCCATAATTCAAGATGGCCGCCGTATCAGTAAAAAGGTACATTCTTTCGCACTTTCATCACCTTTTGCGTGCGGTATTACTGAACAGAGCATGGCAAAAGATGTAGGTAATAGACCTTTAAAGCTTCGGTTTAATATTTTACTATTTTAGACCACGTGCCATTCTCTTCAAAATGAGTTTATTTGTTTGAGTCGTAACCATATTCATGTGTCTTCGCATATACAACCGTTCAACGAAGAAATGATAATCTAGGGAATGCGATGTGGTCTGAAATGGGAAAACATTAAGCCAAATATGAATGGTTCTATTGGATCGGAAAAACCTTCTCACTATTCATTCTTTCAATTCCATTTTCTTTCAGATCACTGGTCGCTATTTTTCTCATTCTCTCCCTTCTACTTTTCAAACCCGCACCGCTGTACATTCTAGACGAGGTAGACGCAGCCCTTGATCTCTCACACACCCAAAACATCGTTCAAATGGTGAAATCCCACTTCAAACATTCCCAGTTCATCGTAGTCTCACTCAAAGACGGTATGTTCAACAATGCCAACGTTCTCTTCAAGACCAAGTTCGTCGATGGCGTCTCCAAAGTGACTCGCTACGCGCAGAATCCATCTAGCCGTGTAGGCAACCATACAACGGGCAAAATCACAGCCAAGAAGGGTCAAGATAGATCTGAGAGAGTCAGGATAGATACAACGCCACAACCGCTGTCCACCACTCAGTCTTTAACGTCTTCCTAGATCTACTTCTTTGCGACCGTATACAAAGATCTATAATGTCTTAAAATATATTGTAAAAATATGCACTAAGCATGGTTTGAGTTGGTTAAGTTCTTGGGTTGCAAAACACTTCCGGTAGGAAATGAGACGTGGCAGTCATGTTGGAAGACACCTCCGATCGACTATGATGTCATATCAGGGGTGTACGATCGAGTTCTTTTGGCGCATGATCAGCAATGTCTCAGTTATTTAATAATTTTTTTTCGTGACTCGTGATTAATTGTTTCTCCAGGCACGTGGAGATCCCCACCGTCATATAAGAGTAACATCTAATAACCTGCTCTAACTGAGAACTTAGAGGCTAGGAGATGTCATAATGTATAAAATACCTTACGTGTTTTTGTGCGATATATCACAATCAAATGTAAGAATATTGATTGTAAACAATTGTCCGATAAGTCAAATTAGCCTGATAAAGATTTTAAACGCTTTCCAGAGATGGGTTCCTTGATAATCCAAAGTAATTCAGTCACTTGTGTCTAAACGAGACAGGAATTACATTGTCATTCACCATTTGCACACGAAACATAAACACTATCGAAATTCGATAAATAGAAAATTCTCCACAAAGATTTCTATATTTCCTAGTAAACTTTTCCTTTACTTCTGAACAAGCGAATATCCCCGAATATCAGGCAGCTCAAGTCTATATTTCTTGTGATTTGCGGGTCAATAATCCAACAATTTATAAACAGACGCTGTTGTGAATACTTCTTGATTTGGTTTGAGTTATCAAACACCATTGAGCCTTAATACAAAAACAAATCAACACGTCTGCAAAAACAAGAACTGGATCAAAGGTACTTTGCTATTAAATGGCTTCTCGCAATTAGCCAATCAAAATTGTGGTGAAACACATTATCCAATTAGAATCATCTACACTAACTATTCGTTCTTAATAACATTTGGGGTACTGGAATTGAACGGATGTAATCGGTGAGTAAAAAATATTCATGTAAAATAACTCTATTAGCGTTAAAAGTTCACTGTTTAGTACACTGAAATTTTATCCAAATGAACTCGAACGAATTCTTGGTACGATTTCAACGATCTTTCTGCCACGTTTGATCTTAGTACATATTTGCCAGTTATTGTTCATACTGTACGGTTGTCACAATTTCCCTTGAAAAGTGGCATATAGTTTATAATAATCATTTTTAATCTATCTATCTATTTTTAAGTCTAAGGTCAAGTCACTCTTCACCACTCTTCACCGCTACGCGCTGATCGAGAAAACAGTCGCAACAGCGATACACTGCCGCCAATCAGAGAATATAAAGGTATACCGACCAATTTATTTGATTGACGGAAGTGTTTTGCCCAATTTTCCTGTCGCGACTATTATCTCGATCAGCGCGTAGCAATGAAAAGAGTGGTAAGCAAGTTTCTCTCTTAACTAAGAATCTTTAGATTTTCATGTAAAAAATTGTATAGTTTGAACAAGAATTCCTAATATTCATTCAATTTATATAAATAAAATCATGTTTAAAATTATCTTTTTCCGCTATTGACTAACTTTATTCAATTCCCACAGGAGTTAAAATTTGGAAGAATGTGGCTTCGATGTATGTTCGTCTTGGCCATGGCTTCGTCCTTTGTACTGTAAGTTTAAGCTTCACACATCAAATTTGAAATGACTTTCGCTCGAAAGTCATTTCAAAATTTTCAACTTTGTCCAGTATTCTATGCATCACTCATTTTTGATCTTAGAGTTTTCTGAAATATGTTTATTATATTTTTCTTATTTTTCAGTTGTTTTCCCTTCTTTCCTAAACGTAAGTACTACTAAAAGGTTGTTTACTTCATTACAATCTGCTCGAAAAAATTTTTTTATATCGTTTTAATTTTTTTAATTTATTATTTTTTATTTATGTGTTTATTTTTTTTTGATATAAAAATAAATATAAAAATTATATGGACCGTTAATTGTACTGGATTTCTCGTTACTGTAGTGTCGTCTTTCGGATGTTTTGTTTATAAGCTCACATCTTAAAAAGAACATTCAAATAAAAAAAGTTATGAATTTAAGTTTTTTTAGCTTTTCAAGTAGTTTTAATTACTTTTATTTTCCGATTTTTATAAGACAATAACTTTTGCATTTGGTAATTTGAAAAAGAATAACAAATGGTAGACCTGAAAGTGGCACCAGACCATTACTGGGCGATATATAATAACATTAAAAATTATGCAAAATAAATTATGTAAACAACTGTTTTCTGACACGCAAGTTGGACCACACGCACGAAATGAGAAAAAGGGGTTTGGTGGACGTCGATCAAAATTTTTCCAGTAACAAAATGTCGCAGTCGAGAGCATTCTAAAGTTTTTTAAATGGTATGTTCCTAGATGTAATGCTATCAAGGTCTGCCGCGCGCCCATGGAATGTTTTCAAGGGCACTCGTCTATGGGAGGGCATTGATTGACGTACAATAAAACCTACTTCTTACCGTCATTATCATAATTTCGATTTAAAAAATAGTTATTTCATTCAACTCATAGCATGCAAATACTTGAAAGCACTTGGTATCGAAGGATTGATACCGGATGCCGCCTTCCAGGCATCGTCTCAACTCAGTGTCCATCACAGGCCCCAACTTGCTCGACTCTACAATGTAAGACATGGACGAGACGCAGGGGGGTGGTCTGCCAAGACAAAAGATGGACATCAGTGGATTCAAGTTGATCTTGGTGCGAGAAGGCTGGTGACGGAAGTCTTGACTCAAGGACGACAGGATGCGAAGGAGTGGGTCAAGAAGTTCACTGTTGGGTACAGCGAGGACGGTGAACATTACAAAATGTATAGAGATGACTTATCATTCACTCAGGTATGGTGTTATAGTAATAATCTATCTCATTTTTCTTCCCATTTATCCATCCATCCATCCATCCATCCATCCATCCTTCTATCCCTCCGTCTATTCAATCGTACATCGGTCCACCCACCCATTACTTCGTTATTTTATTTGGTTTTTTTTCATTTTTACACAGGATTTTTCTGCAAATTTTGACAACAACAAGATAGTAAAGAACAAATTCAATCCTCCAATCAGAGCACGTTTCATTAGAATATTTCCGTGCAAGTGGCACGGGCGCATCTCCATGAGAATTGAATTCAGAGGAACGCCATGGCCAGGTATGCCGTTAAACTCGTTCTCAATCACTTTCCACAAGGTAAATTTTGTTGGATGCAATCAAAGTGTTTATATATGACATGAAAGGGACCTTACAAACTTGACTCGCGTGATAGCGAGACCAGGAATCCAACCAGAAACCCCAGAGGTGAGTGGCGAGTGCATTACAACGACACCAACCTTAACCCTATTGCTGTGTTCTGTCGCCTCCTTGTAGTAGCTTTTGTTTGTCGGTTTTGGATCCTTCGCACTTCTCAGGTTACATCTTTACAGGGACTAGTTGAATGAATGTTTCTTAGTGCACATGCTTGAACCGTTATTTGCACGAAGTTATTTGCAGTTAGACTCGCCAATAACAATTAAATTTGAATCCTTATTTTTGTTTTACTCATAGCATCTAAATTCTTGAATGCACTTCGTATCGAAAAAGGATTGATACCAGATACCACCTTCAAGGCATCGTCTCAACTCAGTGTCCATCACAGACCCCAGCTAGCTCGACTCTACAATGTGAGAAATGGACCAGACGCAGGAGGGTGGTCTGCCAAGACGAGAGATGGACATCAGTGGATTCAGGTTGATCTTGGTGCGAGGAGACTGGTGACTGAAGTCTTGACTCAAGGACGACAGGATGCGAAGGAATGGGTCAAGAAGTTCACTGTTGGGTACAGCGAGGACGGTGAACATTACAAAATGTATAGAGATGACTTATCATTCACTAAGGTATGGTTATTGAATTAATCTAGATTGAGATTTACTTAATCTATTCTCTTATTCATCCATCCTAATTTCCATCCATCTATTCATCCATCTAACTATCTTTCCATTCATCCATTACTTACATCCTTATTTTTTCGTTATTTTTCCATAGGATTTTTCTGCAAATTTCGACAACAATAGGGGAGTTAAAAACAAATTCAATCCTCCAATCAGAGCACGTTTCATTAGAATATTTCCGTGCAAGTGGCACGGGCGCATCTCCATGAGAATTGAATTCAGAGGAACACCATGGCCAGGTATGCCGTTAAACTCGTTCTCGATCACTGTCGACAAAGTAAATTTTTGTGGACGTCGATAAACAAAGTGTTTCTATGTCATTATCGGCAAACCCTACTTCGTCGAGACGACACCTCTTTACAAGACCTCTTTACCTTGGTGTCATTGTCTTGAGAATAAGATTCTTTGTTTAAGTCGTATTAATGTTGTATCCATGGATAAGATACAAACCTTATCAAACTAGTTTCTTTCTTTTTATTTCTTTAGGTTAAAATAATTAAAATATTAGAAAGTCAAATCAAGGGCCGATCTCAGGTGAAAGACAGGGAAAAAAAGACAAGCCTACCTCGCATTCGACGCCGCATTCCATTTTCCAGTGAAGTAATATAGTGTATATACACTAAGATAAAAAGTAAGAATGACTGTAGCCACTATATTATAAATGTGATATAAACAATCAATGTAGGTAATAAAGAATATAGGCACTCCATAAGTAAATAAGAAAGCCTTGTAGCCAATGTATATAAACAATAATATTAAATGGGCATAAATGTCTTTTTGCATAAAGGTGTTTAATTTATTTCTTTTATTTCTTTCTTTCTTTCTTTCTTTCTTTCTTTGTTTGATTATTTGTTTGTTTGTTTGTTTATTTATTCATTTATTTATTTGTTTATGTAGTTCCGCAGGTTCTTCTTGTTCTTCTTGTTCTTCTTGTTCTTTTTGTTCTTCTTGTTCTTTTTGTTCTTCTTGTTCTTTTTGTTCTTCTTGTTCTTCTTGTTCTTCTTGTTCTTCTTGTTCTTCTTGTTCTTCTTGTTCTTCTTGTTCTTCTTGTTCTTCTTGTTCTTCTTCTTCTTCTTCTTCTTCTTCTTCTTCTTCTTCTTCTCCTAGCTTTTTTTTCCCCCCGAAAAGTAATAAGAGAGCTATTAGGAAGATATGATCATGTTCCTGGGCTCGTAAACGAAACATCAGTAAAAAGTCAGTACACTTGTAAACTTTTTGCGGACTTGGTGCTGTTACAGTTTCCCTCTCACAATGTCCCGTCAACCCGTATACGGATATTTTTAAAACGGCTTTTTAATTTATTTGTCGATTGGCATTCGTCAACACGCCCTTGAAAAAGGCAACTTTTTGAAGACGCTCATCCCAGAGTCGAAATCTTTCTAAACGCCCGTTTTCATTTCGGGACTGACTCTGAAGTCACTGTATTGGAATACGCTTTATCGTCAAACACAAATGACACCCTTCAGACCTTTTTTAGACCACGTGTCATTCCCTAGAGTATCATTTCTTTAATTGTTTAACGGTTGCGCATGAGAAGAAAATGGAATATGGATTGAACTCAAACAAAGAATCTTAATCCCAAGAAAATGACACGTGGTCTGAAATGGGAAAACGCTACGCCCAAGGTAAACAGGTTATTACGCATGCTGTATATACATTTTCTGATCATTTCAGTTTATTTCAAGCATTCCTGGGGACGGGCGTAAACGATTCGCTGAAAACGAGATTTTTAATTTAAATGATTCCGCTTTGTTCGTACTTTGATAGTTACTGAGTTATCAAAGCTTTTCATGGTGGTAAGATACATGAAGCCTCAATACACTCCATAACAACAGGTCCATGAAATCAAAGAATTGGAGCAAAGCTGCCGTGACAGTTAAAGAGCTTCCCGCTATGAGCCAATCAAAACTACGTTGGAGAATATCATCCAATCAGAATGCTTCAATATTGTAAAGGAAATATACACTAGCTGTTCGTTCAGTTTGACAGATAATTATTAGCATTTGGAATACATATGAAGTTGAAGAATTCAAGAATGTAATTGGTAGGTAAAAACATTTAAAAGAGCTCAAGAGCGAAACTTTTTTTCTGTTGCCGATAATTTTGCTACGCGTTTCATCTTTGTATATTTAACTACCTTAATTCCCATTTTTTTCGAAATATTTCGATCTCTTTAGTTCGTACATTATCCAACAACGCGTCATGGCAACTTTTCCTATCATGTTTAATCCTAGTACATTTAACCAGTTATTTTTGCTGCTGTCTTTCTCTTAAGAACTCCCAGTTCTGATTATTATTAACATTACTATTTCTAATATCAAAGTCAACTGTTAAAATTTAAAGCAGGTTTCTCCTCTTTTAAATAATAATTTCTCTGAAACCATTCAACGCTTAAACACGGTTTGTACGAACAATCGTTTTATTTATTCAATTTTTCATTTCATCTCATATTGAAACACTTAATTGTCTTTCTCATTATTGATTAGCATTATCCAATTCTTGCAGGACTTTGCCTTTTAGCGAAACTATGTGGCTTCGATGTATCATCGTCTTTGCTTCGTATTTTGTACTGTAAGTTTTACAATATCCAATATAACTACAAACCTATTCATATTCTTCCTCCTTTCAAAGTCAATTCCGAGTTTTATCTCATAATTTCGTCTCATAATTGGGTTTATTCGTGAACTACTCATGCTAAAGTATTTTGGCGTATTTTCTTATTTCAGTTCTTATTGCTTCTTTTCTAAACGTAAGTATTTACATAATGTCAGAGATCAGTGAGACCGATATCTTTTGACACTAATTTGTTTATTTTCAATTTCAAATTGGATCACAATATTTATCGACTTTGTCACACTTTCTTTTCTTTTCGATATTTCTTTAGTCGGTAGTAATCTATTTTTTATCATTAGATTTAAGAATGTTAAAGACGAGCTATATTACTACCGACCAGAGAAAAGGAAAACATTATGATAAAGTAAAATGAAAATAAAAAATCAGTTACAATCCGGTGTTTTTATTTTTCAAAAATAACAAATTTTATTGCCATTTTAAAGTCGTTCATTTTGTGAACTTTGTTTTTAAACTTGGCATAATTATTTGATAGTTTGATTATAAAAACATGAATACGGCATATTGGACAGAGCGGTTAAAAGCATTGAAAAAATATGGCAAAAACATTAGCTTCCAATTTTGAAGGAAGTAATTTCGATTTTGAATAATAATAACATAAGGTAGATCTGAAAGGGCCACCAGATCATTACTGGTCGATGTGTAAGTAATACAAAATATAGCGATAAACATAAGTTTTCTTGCACGCAAGGTAGACGTCAATCAAAGGGCTTCCATGACAGACATTAAATTTTTAAATGTTTTCAAGTGCACGTGACTATGGAATGTCATGGAAACACCTTGATTGACTTCAAGAAACTCTACTCTCATGTCACTGCCGATAGTCTAAAACTCAATCCCGAAACCATCGCAGAGTCGAGTGACTGTACTACCACCACGTCAGCCTTGACTCCCTGATGGACTACTTCGACGATGCGGCGACCATCTTGGATCGCAAGGCATTATAGGAAGTCCAGGTGGTGCAAATAACGCTGTTACAGTAATGGCGTCAATTGAAATCTTAATAAAACAGCTCACCACGAGATAATACAACAAAACATGAATTACAAAACGGCACATCGATCATCATCTTTACCCATAAAAGAAAGAGAAACACTCGAAAATATATTTTCCGCCATCTTTGTTTTGTCTGTTGTATTTTAACTATAACAAGAAACAAAGTGGCCGCATTTATTCTGCTTTTATTTTCCACGTGCAGTTATGCTAATCAAATGAATACACGCATATTCTGGGGATGTAATCTCTCTTGTGAGCGGAAGTCATGTCTTACATTGTCCCCTAGCAAGATGGCCGCGACGTATTGTCGAAGTAGTCCATGATGTGTTATGTTTCCTTTTACCTTGCGATCGTTATCGCTATGCTGTTTAATCCCGTAAATCCCTCGGGTTACATCTTTACATGGTTACTTGAACCAGCAATCCTTAGTAAGCATGCTTAAACCGTTATTTGCAAGAAGTTATTTGCAGTTAAATAAAACAATCAAAATGTAGAATAGATAAGTCAGACGATCATCAGTAATTTTATTCGACTCACAGCGTCTAAGTATTGGCAAGCACTTAGTATCGAAGGTGGATTAATACCAGATACTGCCTTCCAGGCATCGTCTCAACTCAGTGTCCATCACAGACCCCAACTGGCTAGGCTCTACAATGTTAGACGTGGACGAGACGCAGGGGGGTGGTCTGCCAAGGCGAACGATGGACATCAGTGGATTCAAGTTGATCTTGGTGCGAGGAAGCTGGTGAGTGAAGTCTTGACTCAAGGACGATCGGATGCGAAGGAGTGGGTCAAGAAGTTCACTGTTGGGTACAGCGAGGACGGTGAACATTACAAAATGTATAGAGACGACTTATCATTTACTAAGGTATAGTGTTATAGTAATAATCTATGTCATCCATTCCGCATCCATCCATTCCGCATCCATCCATCCATCCATCCATCCATCCATCCCTCCCTCCCTCCCTCCCTCCATCCATCCATCCATCTATATCCTGCAGTCCATCCAATCGTCCATCTGTCCATCCACCCATTACTGTACTTCGTTATTTTCATTTTTTCATTCTTTTTTTTAACCTAGGATTTTTCTGCAAATTTTGACAACAACAGGGTAGTAAAAAACACATTCAATCCTCCAATCAGAGCACGTTCATAAGAATATTTCCGTGCAAGTGGCATGGGCACATCTCCATGAGAATTGAATTCAGAGGATTGCCAGGTATGCCTTCAAACTCGTTCGAGTCCATAAACATGCGCCCGACAGGATAACTTATCGGCGAGAAAGTATAGGTTTTCGAAGACGTCAATCAAGGTGTTTCATTGATATCCATTGGCGCGTACCTTTGAGAACTTTGTGGTTTTCAATAATTTCATGGAAACACTTTCGTTGAAGTCCACTAACTAAAGGTACTCTGGGTAAATCTTATAGAGAATAGACTCTTCTTAAAATTATGTTGAATACTAGGCTAACATGAAAATATAAAAGAAATTACACTTTTTCTTAATGGAATTTGTGGCGTTTCTTTTGTATTTCAATGTTATAGCTTCACCTTCAAGATGAGGTTCCATCGCGGCTAACGCATGACATGAACTGTTCCATGCATGCTACTCAGATGGCTTGGAAGCCGGGCAATACGACAGGCATAGAATCCTACATTGCAATTGCATTCTTGAGAAATAAAACATCATCCTTGAATTTTTTTTTTTTTAGAAAAACAGCAAAAGCTCGAAGCATGTCCACGTACCTTTGACATGGGTTTTCTTATTGCTGGATCACGCCATCTTGGGCGAGTTAACTTTGGTTTACAAAAACGTTTCGTCCTGTCAGTTTCAAACATGTTCGATGTATCTGTACTAGGGTCACATATTGGTCTTGTTACGTATTCCAATAGAGCTGTTGTGGAAATGAGGTAGGTATCATTTGTTATGGACAGACAGAAAGACAGTAGAATACTTGAACTAGCGTAGTGATTATTTTTGTGACGTCATAGCGCCGCCATATTGGATAATTCAAATGACATTTCCCTTGGTTTCTTTTTTTATATGTTATTCGATTCCTTTTTTGAAACTTTAGAATAGAAAAACCAGATACAAAAATTATAATCAAAATTGTAAGATCATACTCTCAATTAGCAGTAGTTTATTTATTACTTTCGTGCAACGTCATAGCGCCGCCATATTGGTTTTTAAGAAAAATGTTTATGCTGGTTACTTTTAATTTGGTTATATTGTTTTTTATAATCTTTCATGGAACTCCAAATAGAAAGTCAAGTAATAAAACATAAGCAATCCTAAAACAGCACGTTTTCAAATATCTCGGGGAAAATGAAATTGTTTGAAGCCAAAATGATGAAGTCTCCTCTAACTACATTAAACCACATTAAAATGCCGATAACTTATGTCTTATAGAATGGAAAAGATTATTCTTTAACTAATGTTTTGTCTTTAGATTCCCATCGTTGTCATCTAATTTAGCCGTACAACAAAAAATAAGCCAGATTCCATTCCCAGTCCAGGAAGGACAGCGCGTTGATCTTGGTCTTGATGCTGCTCGTAGTCTCTTTGACGTGAACGGGCCAGAATACATAAGGCGTGCTCTATTAGTGATCGTGTCTGGACTAAGCAATAAAGAACGAGCTTTGAAGATGAGCAACAAGATACAAATAATGGAGAAAGAGGGAATCAAGGTGTATGTCGTTGTTTTAGGAATATTTGTTGAAGGTAGGCCGCGGCTGGCACTAAAAAATGTTTTGGTACCATAAGAAACCCCTCATGTAGTCTCTATGTTTTCTTGGTGACTCTTCGTATAGTAAGTCATGGCCTATTGATAGTTTGAGCATAAGGTTTATTCATAAAGAACCCGAGGGATGGTAGTGAGGGATAAGAACGAACATACAACCCCTAGCTAGCCCCTTCCCTTGGGTGCTCATACTAACCACTTATCCTCTCGTCCTTCCCTTCTCATTTGTAACGTCTGTCAAATAACATTGTTCACGGAGGATAACATTTGACAGTAATTCAACTGATGAACTCGTGGTCCTTTTTTAACGTCTCTAGTTGATTAGGGACGGGACCGCCATTAAGGTGGATGGAATTACAACTGCAGCAGCTTATCCCCAGCTATTTTAAGAACCTCAGTATTGGTCAAGCCGAAACTTAAACCACCGACGACCTCCCGAAGAACAGACCGACGTCGTTGTTACGGATTGAGCCACGAGCTTAATTATTTTGTCTAATTTACCCTATTTATGTGGTATAAACTTGGTGATTCTCTATTTACACCACCCTACCCCTCTTCCCACCCACCATAACTCAATTTAAAAAATGACTAGCGACATATAGTAAATACGTTTTTGGTGTGCAGAATTGAAGAAGATTCTTGGATATGGTAATGGTAGAGTGTTTTATTTACCATCTTTCAAAAGTCTATTGAATCATCAGGAAGACATAGCTCATCGAATTTGTCAAGTAAGTCTTGTTACAACATAGCTAAATAAGTTATAAACCGTGCCATCTGATCGGCCAATTTATCATGAGCTATTTGCCCATGGATAGCACGCTGACGTCAGTATTTTCTATCAATGCGCGAAACAAATCTAAGCTTTTCTCTTTTTTGGACGATAATTATAAAGAAAATTTACAAACTATACTGAAGAAATGGTGGAAAACACTTGTGCACCTCTATAAGATGCTGAAAATTGTTTTTTACTTTTTTACGATTTGATGATTATATTTAAAAGTCTAATGCATTAACCACTGTACGGCGTAAGGCCTCACAGGTTTTGCAACCCAACTGGTAAGTCAGCAGAGAGCGAAATACATCTTAGAGGGAAGAAAGACAGGAGAGAACCCGGAGGAATAACCCTCGAAACGCAGGAGAGAACCAACAAGCACTAACTCTAGTCACATACGACACCAAGACCGGCAGGACTCAAACCCAGGCCGCATTGGTGAGAGGCGGCGCATTAGCAGCGCACGCTACTCGTGCTTCCCGCCCAATCGCATATTAACGAGACACAATTCATCTGAAGTGGACTCTTTTCGTCACCTATATATTGTAACGCTTTATTTGTCAAAGTTTTTACGTAGACAGGGCCATGAAAATTGAATTTTTTCTTTTTCTTGGAAGCACGGCTGCTATTGTGAACCTCACATAATATACTCATTAATTATTCATGAGCTTATCCACCAACCAGGGTTTCTTAATTTAACCACGTGCAGTAATTTGAAACCCCCATCAAATACGACCACACCCATTTCAAAAAGTTGAAATATTTCAAAGTACTATAACTTTGAAATAAAAACATAACAAAAACAGTATAAGATGTCGTGTCAAATACCTGCACTGTATTCTATTAGGGTTTCAAAATCCTCCTGAAATTTCAAATGCCTTGGCTACGCCTCGAAATTCCGGATTTTGAAACCCCAATAGAATAAAGCAACTCGTATTTGAAACATTACTTCTGTGCTTCGAGGGCTTTTTTTCGGATTCCCCAGTCGTTCTTTGGAAAAATATAACTTGTTTTAATTAATTAGAAAAGGGCAGGAAAGATGCGACAAAAGAAAAGATTGTTAAATATTTTTTGTGTATTTTGTTTTAGGTTAACGAATTGGATCCAATTAAGATAAGACGTTGAAGATCATGGATTCAATAACTACTTATAAGGGAGGATACATTATTTTCGGTATCAAAGAAGCTACATCTTGCTTGGGGAATTTTCTCGAGATTGTAAGGGGGGATTGAGATTTTTTTTTTACGTTTGAAAATTTCACCTAACCCCCCCCCCCCCCTCCCATTCCTCCTCTGCCATATATTATGAAGGCAGTCTAAATACGATTGATAAAACAGATATTGTAAAGAGGTAACCTTGTTATAATAATAATAATAATAATAATAATAATAATAATAATAATAATAATAATAATAACAATAATAATGAATAATAATAATAATGGAAACTTGATTTCATATTTTGTTTTACATTTACAGTTGTAAATCTCACTACAAATAAGTAATTCACAACTGACTCATTGAATTGAAGAAACATGCAAATACGCATTTACACGCAAAGACAAACAAACGAAAAGGGGGGGGGGGGGGGGGGGGGAAATCATCAAATCAGTATTATTCCAAGCTTTGTTTCTACAACACAACAGAAGATAAAGTATGTTTATCTTATGGTTATATTCATTATTTTTCTAATTATATATTGTTGGCATGTCAATCATTTCTATAAATGTGGAACATTCATCAGAAAAAACGCCAAGAAAACTAATAGACAGTTTTACGAATTTAAATTTAAAGCATTGTTTTGAAAATAGCGTATAATTCTTTCTAAATCGAGGTGTATTTTTCCTTTGGAATTTTTTGATACTTCGTAAAGCCATCTTACTGCTCACTTCGGTATTTGAAGAGTGATTTGATTGGTCGACACGCTGTCAAAGAGTGCCTGCTTGTCGGCACAACACTCGTCCATGTTTGAGTATCAGAAAACACTCGGTTAGAGATTGAAAAGCCTTTATTTTTTATGCAATTTGTCTGTAATTTAGCTCAAAATATAAAACAGAAAGCTAGGTAAATCCTTGATGGATGTCCAAGGCACCTCTAGAAAGCAAAATATGTGTTTCAGAAGCAAGAAACTCTTCAGAAAGTTAGAAGGAAGTAAAGCAGCTTGGAAAGCTCAACAAGGCTGGTGGATTAGGAAAGCATAAATTCGATGTTTTAAGGTATCTTTTACTCGAATAAGTATTATTCATATCTTTTTCTCAAGTTTAAGCCTTATATATGTCGACAATAGATAGATTTTGCCCGGTAAAACACAAAATGTTCTTGAATTTTAAGAGAAATTGCCCCCAAAAGTTGCCAGACCATTCGAAGTATTCTGTATTGAAAAATAATATTTCAAAGATTTGTTTCTCTTATGAAATATATGTTCTTTGGAGGAGTAATTTGCTTTGCAAAGGCAGGGAGCTACAACAAGGATCATTCTTTTACTGTAATATTCATAAATATGCGAACTCTGTGTCTCCGAGTTGCACGCTGAAATTTGGTTTTTCGCTGCCGCCATTCAAAAATATGAAAGGTTATCGACTGATTAGGTTTGATTGACGGCAGCGAAAAACCAAATTTCAGCGAACAGCTCACACGCACAGAGTTCGCATGTTTGTGTAAATTGCGGTATTAAAGGTGGCTGATTTACTTCAGTAAAAAACTAAAAGTGAAAGCTAAATCCATAACTCGAAAACTACAAAAGCTATGAAAGAAATCGCGGTCCAAAGTAGTCAGCAACATATCATGTCGAAGTTAACTATTCAGTTTCAACTATTACATACCTATAAGCTTTTATTTTTCTTTCTTTCCAACATCACTATCTTGATTCAGCACAGACCCTTTCCCCCTCCCACCCCTCCCCCTCCCCCTCCCCCCTCCCCCTCCCCTAGAGGAGAATCCTCTGTTCAAAGTTTTGTGACGTTTTTGAGCAGATCGAGTCATTCTTGTCGAGGCAAGATTTTTTTTTACGGTCAAATTGAACCGGTATGATCGAGTCTTAGTCGCAAACCCCAAAACCTCCGTCTCTCTGAGAACCAGTGTTATGCTGGCTCTCAGAACAGCACACAAAACATTGAACAGAGGATTCTCTATCTACAGAAAAAGTTTGGTCTCGACAATTTACCTCAGGATGGAAATATAACGAAAAACGTATCTCTAATTCCCCACGCTTGCCCCCCAAGCAATATGGCGTCGGAAACCGTGAAAGGGTCTATTGGAGTTGGCCGAGACTGGACTTTGGGGACGAGGTTGTGTCCAAAGGGCAAATTAAAATTTGTTGCAGTAATTTAATGACTTCCATTGATTGAACAGCTCACAAGTGAATACCATAAAATATGAATTAAGGCGGCACATCTATTTCATTTAACCCTCTGAAATAGAAAAAAAAAAAAAAAAAAAAACACACAAAAAAGTTTCTATATTTTTCGTTTCGATATCTTGGTTTTGTTTTGCCCCCCTCTAGCAAGTTGGCCGCCGTATTGTCGAAGTAGTCCCTTTGGTTTCAAGATGGCCGCTTCACATATCAAACTTCTCGCAAAACCTCCTGACTTTCAGAGAAAATTTACTGAATCTTTCAAACAAAATTCGGGATATCTGTCTTTGATTTAGTTTTGGAGTTTTTTTTTCTTCTTTTTTTTGAAGCAAGAGGACATGATTTGTATAGGAAACCGCACGATCTCGAGCACAAATGGGAATAATCCAGTTTCGAATTCCCCGCGTCACTCTAGAAAACCGCTGGGCAAAAGAATCGCAGGCGCGAATGAATGCGAATGCGAATGAATGCGAGGCTACCCTGTACAACGCGAGGAGAATACTAGAGGAGATATGTGAAGTTTCGCGAAGTAGAGTTTGTTTTGCTGTTATCGTCGTTTTAAAATGCAAACTTCGAAGAAAAAAGAAAGTAAAAGTTGTAGCAAAGAGTGTGTTGCCGTTGGGTGCACAAATAAAGAGTACAACCCCGACGGTTCGCCAACAAATGTCCATTTCTTCATGTTCCCTTCGAAGAACCCTGCACGAAATGTTTTGTGCAGTCGTATTAAGCTTCAACATGGGTTGTTTTTAAGGCCTTGTCTTCAAAAATCTTCAATGGCAAATAATATTCCCCCTACATGATTGCATTTGCCCAAACCGGAAACACCTTTCCTACAGAAAAATAAAAACATGGGTTTATTAAAAGAAAGTTTATATTGTACATGCATGTTGTGTTATACCGATGTTCACTTGATATGTGTTGATATCTAGATGAGTCGATGTACATTTGTAACATTTATAACTAGTGATATTATCAAGATCAAATTTGAAAATTCTTTCGCTCAATAAACAAACAAATAATATTATCACCTACCCTGCGACACATTCACAGGCAGCTTTCAGAACGTTGCCATTCTTGTCGAAGCTTACAATGGCTTTGTATCGTTGTTGCCTCATCGACGCAAGATCTTAACATTTAACTTATATCCTTTCGCCAAGAGTACCACGAGTCATGTTCTTCAAATGTCCTTCTTTAAAAAACCTGGAATACTTTAATTTTTTAACGGTTCTCCGTTTTCTAATAAAATTTGCTTCAAGTCTTCTACTTTGAGTTTTTTAAACACTACTTATTATATCGCCGTCATCCGATTCCATGATTTTCAGTCATGCCTTTTATTAAAAAGAATAAGAATACAAGCTAATGTCAAAGGCACATGGCACGTGTAAACAAGCTTGTGCAGGGTTAGCCTCGCATTCATGTGGAAACACGCTCCTGCGATTCTTTTGCCCAGCGGTTTTCCAGAGTAACGCGGGAATTCGAAACTGGAGTATTTATTGGTACGAGTGATGTTGTGAGAGTGAGAACTTTCAAAACATCACGAGTATCTATAAATTCCGAATTGTACGAGAAGAGTGTGCGATTTTTTGTTTGTACATATTTTTGTGTTGCAGTTTTCTTTATACAATTTTTCATAGCCTTTGCTGCCTTTGTATCTTCTGTCGAGACTAAATGGTAAAGACTGAATGAATGAGCACGGAAAAACTAAATCCTAAAAAAGCTTTGAAAAACGTATTGAAACCTTTCCTTATAATTAAATACGAGAACGGGTACATTCGTAAAAAATACTTTACCAAAACCTAATGAATATTTCACAAACTTGTTTAAATTTGGTTTTATAGTTTAACATCTAATTTAGTTAACGAGCTTCAGCAATAGTTTGTATGTGTTGTTTGAGGAAAGGGTAGGGGGAGGACGAAAGGATTTCAAAAAGATATTTATAAGGGACAAGCAATAAGGCGGATCGCAATAGTTTCTTTTCGCACTTTCCCTTTTCCACCAGTTTTGTTTATTTCAATTTTGTTATCCATTGGTCATTCACTATATCAACACCTTTTTTTACAATTCCTTCCCGCAGTCAATAAAACAAATTTCTACCATAGGTACAAGCAAACAAAACCTTGTTTAACACCTTAAGACAGGTAAGTATTCTTGCTTTGAATCTTTTTTGAAAACATTTGACCGTCTTTGCCCCACTCGTGGATTGTAGAAAACTGTTCAAATTTTGTTGCATAAATAAATGAAATCTCGAAGACCGTCTTTTTTATTTAGCTCTGCTGTTCGCTCGAAGGTGTCTTTCTAAACTCTAAACTTTCTACACTCGATGAAAATATTAACAATTTCTACAGCTATCTCTGTGCGGACATGACACTCGAAAATTGTACACTTTGAGTTTTTTATCATTAAAAAAGGGTATTAGACATCATCCCTTGAGCCAATCTATTTGAAATAAGGTCATGTTAATCACTCGGTGGGTTTGAAACAGAAGAAAGCTTAGAAAGAAATAACCAAAATAACTCGAATTATTTACGGTTGAAGCCTGAGTGTCCTCACTTTAAAGTTTGTTTACAAATCGTCTGCTTAAACAACAAGAAAAATAGTTTCAAAACAACATCTTCCTTTGTTTTTAAAGAAAAACAATTGATCTCACGATGTTTTTATTTCATGAATATTTTATTTTCTATAAAAGCTTGCTACAAATTACTTTCTTTGAGAAGTCCCTTCTGTCAATGAACAGAAAAGAAGGGCAAGAAGGCAATCAACGAGGTTAGGCTGTAAGTCATGTGGCTGAAGCAGCTTATTCTCGCTTCGTGGCTGCTCCTGTAAGTACTTTAAATAATCTAGTTCTACCTCGATTTATTTTTCCTTTGTGAGAAGAAATTTATTGTCAAAGATGATCTTTTATTCTCTTTTTACTGCTAAGATTTCACGATATTTTTTGATTCGACGAAATAGGAAAACAAAAGAGTCAATTTTCACTAGAGAAATGCTCTCATAATTCTTGAATGTCAGCGTCTTTTCATGTATTTTATTCTATAAGCTTTGTAGCCGGCGCTTTTATTTTGAATCGCAGTTGACTCTTCCTTTGAACACGCCTGCTAAACCTTTCAATGACTTGCAGTTTACAAAATATTATTTTATACCTTAATTCTTTCCCTTTACACTAATTTCAAAGCACTCATAATTAATTTTACGTGATTGGAGATTCAGTTATAAGGCTTTATATAGCTTTTAATAACTGAGATAGCGTTATACAATAACTCTAGTTAAAATTAGTTATTGCATAACTCAACTTTACGTTAAGCTTTGAAAATTTACAAAACAATTTTAGTAGCATATACAACATATAAATTTTCAAGCATTAAATAGGATAAAAAAAACTTAGTTACAATCAAAAGTAATAGGGTCAATTAATAAAGTGTTAAGTTCTATTTTTGTTGGTATTTCATGTCGATTTAGGAATTATTAATGATCTCCTAATGTTCTTTTGATTCTTAATAAAACGTTCGAATCTCATTTTCTTATGAGCAAAAATCAGCTGACAAAAAGTTATATTTATTAAAAATTTTATCGCGGATTTAGAATTCTACGTATCTAAATACAGAGTATGGGAATGGAGTTGTTGAAGATTGATGTAGTGAAGTTATAGTTGTAGTTGCCTTGTCCACCAGTTTTTGTTTTTAGTTATGTTGTTGTTCATTGGATCATTAGATCAAACTTCTTTTTAAACCATGTGGTAAAAAAAAATAATTTCTGTTTCTTTTATAATTCTTTTATTTGTGTTTTTGTCAAAATTGATTACAAATTACAAGGATTTCAGCCAATCAGAGACCGAGAACAACATGTTCTCCTCAGTCACACGAAAACAAAATATTTTTATTATTTTGTAACTTTTTATATTGATTATGAGTAAAAGCAATTGTGAGGCCCCATCCCCTAATGGCCCCTCTTCTAATGCGTCCCACTCAAAAAAACACTTTAAAAGAATAGGCCCAAATAGAAGGAATACGGTAGCCAATTTTTCCCTCGTCGATTAATAGAGATTCATTTCCCAAAAAAGATTTATTTTTTTATTTTATTTTTTTATTTGACACCAAATAGTTTTACTTATTTTTGAATTCCTACAACGCTTCCTAGATTAGAAATTAATTATCTTATTTCCAAATTTTCTGTGATGAAAAGAAAAATTGAGAAGCATTTGCAGTAAATTTGAAGGAAAAAAAACCCAAAAAAACCGCAAATTACTATTTAGTATATGATTATATTTTCATATAATTAAAGCCCAGATGTAATTCAGTTTATTAAATTTGACTTGAGAAAAACATTCTTTTACAATCTCCTTATATTGTGTTACTTAGAAATTCCTTGTACCTTCTTTTTTAAGTTCATCATGTTCTTGTCAAAAATGTTGACTTACCAATTTTTGAAAAGCAAAAATGTCGATCGCTATGATAGCAAGTAACAAAATATTTAGTAAAACAAATATTTAAAAGGCAACATCTAATTTTTAAGATTCAATCTTATTAACGTTAAAAACGGCCATAAGCATGTTAAGCACAGTTAAGCACGAGGAGGAAAAAAACGTTCTAATTATTAAATCAAAGTGAGTAACTGAAATTTATGATTCATGAACCATCGTAAGGTGGGATCATCATTCTTTCCCATAAACATGACCACATTACACCTTTCCTCGTTAATCTGTACTGGCTACCAATTGAATCTAGAATTAAATATAAAATCCTACTATACTTACTTTCAAAGCTCTTCATGGCCAATCTCCTATCTATATCCGGGAACTCATTTCAGTGTATAAACCGAACCGTAGTCTTCGTTCTTCATCACAAGTTCTTCTATCAGCACAGTCTTATAACCTTAAATCTTATGGTCATCGCTCCTTCTCTGTAGCTGCTCCTGAACTCTGGAACTCACTGCCAATATCTCTCCGAAATGTATCAAGTCTGGCCTCATTCAAAACTGAACTTAAAACTTATCTCTTCAAATTAGCATATTCTTTGTAAATAATTTTTATTTTGTCGTTGTCTTTGTCGTTTTTAATAATCCTTTTTACTAGCGCTTAGAACGGATTTGCATTTGCGCTTTATAAATAAATATTATTATTATTATTATTATTGTTATTATTGTTATTATCCCCTGAAAACGGTTTTGTGTGACTTACTTATAGTTGCCAGTTTAAATTTTTACTACTGCAAGATTTGGCTGTACTTCGTCATCGCAATTTCATTGGCAATTTCATTCTAAAAAAAGGTTTTCTAATCTTGTAAAAAATTGCACTTTATTGCATTGCAAAATTCATTACTTGTGTCAACTAACCTTAAATGCGAGAAACCATTTTATGTGTCACCAAATGAAAGATTAATCTGGTCCGTATGGGTCTCGAACCCATGACCTCAGCGTTATTAGCACCACGCTCTGCCGATTGAGCTAACGGACCAACTTTACATTTATTCATTATTCCCTTTGATTTACTAGTACCTTTTCCCAAAACTTGTGTGTCTTTAAGACGTGCTTATGACTATATACACCATTGCATGTTGCGTCAAAGCAACTCGATCTCGTGGGGGACAAAATGAAAAAATCAGTTCTCCAGAAAATTGGAACCTATAGTTTGTTCCCCAGGTTGAGCTGCATTCCACAATGCTGCAGTAGGTGTATAACATGTTAATGAGCTTTTTGCATGTTAATGATATTAAATTGGGCCAGACTTTAAAAGAAGACGTAGAAACAACAGCTGATAGGCAGAAAATGCATGCGGGCAAGAAGGCGCGTTGCCAATGTGCCTTCTCATGAGCAAACGTTAAGCAAAGAAATGATACTCTAGGAAATGACACGTTGTCTGAGAGAAAACAGAAAAGAGAAAACATTAAGCCCAAGATGAAGGATCTATAGACCTCTTGCAGCACGTTGGAATGCAGCTTAATTTTTAGGGCATAACAATAGGTTTCGAATTCTCGTAAGATTGAAATTCTTTTGTTTTGTCCTCCAGATTGAGCTCCTTTAACGTCACATGCAAGGGGGCTATAGTAGGAAATAGATGCAATGTAGATTTCCATTTTCCATGCGAAGTATTAATAGAAGTAAAGTAATAAATAGGGTCCGTTAGCTCAGTCGGCAGAGCGTGGTGCTAATAACGCTAAGGTCATGGGTTCGAGCCCCATACGGACCAGGTACATTTTACATTTTGGTTACATAAAAAGATGATTTCTCTCCTGTAAAATTGCCAACTAACGAAGATGTCAAAATGTT
Organism: Actinia equina; assembly: GCA_011057435.1. Taxonomy (NCBI): domain Eukaryota; kingdom Metazoa; phylum Cnidaria; class Anthozoa; order Actiniaria; family Actiniidae; genus Actinia; species Actinia equina. The sequence continues at coordinate 6,075 of WHPX01000697.1, read as the reverse complement.
TTCAAGGATTATATATATTTTAAATTACACTAAAAACAAAACCTTAGTTATCTTATTTTTAACATAATCAAGGGCCATTTTCCTTTGTACTAAGATAAATGTTGCAATGGTCCGTATGTGCTCGACCCATGACCTCACCGAGTCGTTTTCCTGTATATGACATATGCGAAAATGAAAGCTACGTGGTCCGTATGGGTCTCGAACCCATGACCTTAGCGTTATTAGCACCACGCTCTGCCGACTGAGCTAACGGACCCTGTTAATAGTGTAATACTTCATTTGCATGTATGATGTAATTGATTATATTTATTACTCCTTTTTGAAATATGTTTTATGATTTCTTATTCTTAAAAGAATGAAACGTAGTCTGAAATCAAATGGGAAAGCATTACACACATGCAAGTTGAAAGGTCTAGTGACACTAAGAAATAGGATAGGGCGAGGCAGTACTTTACTTCGCCACGAAGTATAGATCACATCCAGTGATGTCAAAGCGCGCATTCTTGTACGCATGCATTTGATGCCTATGGGCGGTTCAGTGTCTTCTACGTATCCTTCTACGGTTTGTGCCCAATTTCATCTCACTAAAATGCAAAAAAGCGCATTAAGATGTAATACAGTCATTAGCATGTCTTAAAAACACAAATTATACTTTCTAACATTTCAAAGTGAATAAGGAATAACCCTGTATTATTCAAGCAGGTCCGTTAGCTCAGTCGGCAGAGCGTGGTGCTAATAACGCTAAGGTCATGGGTTCGAGCCCCATACGGACCAGATTAATTTAATTTTGAATTAGAATTCTTTTATCTCAACCAAGAGAGTAATAATCTTTAGTATCCTGACAATTAGATCTTTTGGCTTTGGCGTAATGCTTTCACATTTCAGAGACCAAATGTTATTCTTGAATCTCATTTCTTTGTTTAACGTTTGTGCATCAGAAGACACGTGGTCTGACATGGGAAAGCATGACTTGGAAGCCAAAGAGGTCTATCATTAGTCATACCAAACGACTGGCAATGATAACATATAGGTCTCAAAACCATGCCCTTTTACTAACTTGGTCTTTTTAACTTTATTGTTGTAGGCTATGGGCAGCCATTGACGGTAAGTAGATTTTGATCACATGATTTTCCTCCGCCATCTTGGAATTTTTTCCAGCATCAAAAAATATTCATCACATTAATGATGTTGGTTTGAGAATATGTTTTTAGTTGATAAAAGAGTGTTTTGTTCATAAGCGTACTATTGCACTTGAATTTTTGAAACAGAGACAAGCCTCTATAGACTGTTTTGGAATCAGTAAAAACGCTGTGCATATGATCAATCCATTGATTTTTCTTGTTTTGAATCAAAATTAAAATTAAACAAAAAAACTGTCACCTGAATGGTTTTCCGTTCGTTTACGTTTCTAGCTACACCCCCTGGATGTACAAACTTTGACTTCGAGAAAGGGAACTTACTTGGTTGGGTTGCATCGGGCGATGCATTTAAATACCAGCCAACTCTTGGTGACAACGCTAAAGCCAGGCGACGAGGGCAACCGGCAAAGCACCAGGGGCGTTATTGGATTGGTACCTATGAGAAACGTCCAAACACACGTTTCAGAGCAGGCACAGTCCAGGTAAGAAAATGGTCCATTCAGTAGTTTCTATGTTTTAGAACTTCTTGGAGAACTATTTTAGGAAAAGTATGGTCCTACATGGATACTGCCATACCGGTTAACAATAGCGACCTTTAGATCCGATGAAGAGTAAGAGAACAAGTTGGAGAAGTTGGAGTATTAAAATTGGTCTTTCGCGCGTCGTTAACACTGAATCGTAGTCAATTACCGATTCTTTACAATCTAAAGTTCCAATCTATGTAAACGACCTTGACATGCAATGATAGTATCAATCTTTCAAAGCTAAAAACTCGTACTCGTACTTGTCGTCGGATATAAAGGTCTCTAAATGCAATCAGATCAATGACAACGAGATCATACTAAGCTTTGCTTTACTTAAAGATATAGACTTGGATCCAGAATCTGACCTATGAGGTCATATAGACTCAATGATTACCAATACTTTCCACTATGCATTCCAAGGGCATAATCCCTTCGAAAGTTTTCAACCCTTTTATAGACGTTTAGACTTTCGGTCTACTAACATGAATTTTTGCATGAATTTTCATTTTTACCGCACCAGAATAGCAATAAGAAGAAATCATAGGAAATCGTAATAATAATCCAAAATTATTTCGAAAAGCTTTTTCATAATATCCCCTTAAAACGAGAGCGCCTGCGCGGTTACCTACCAGAAACCGCTGACCAAGCAGTCAGACATATTATGCTTGTTTTGTTTACTCGAGAAAGAAAAAGTATGTCCTTATTTTTCCTTTTTGTTGACCCTTTTGATTTTGATTTTTACTATTATTATTTTATTATTGTTATTATTATTATTATGTTTTATTATTATTATTATTATTATTATTGTTTTATTTTGCAGACTGATCGCCCAACTGGTACTCTGACCTCTCGTCGTTTCCGTATCGTTGGTAATTACATCGACTTTCTCATTGGAGGTGGTTGTAATATTAATTACGAGAGGGTCGAGCTGGTGATCAATGGTCGCGGTGTGGTTCGACGAGTGACTGGTAAATGTACTGAGACCATGCGCAGACAGCGATGGTCAGTGCGCGCCTACAAGGGAAGAGTAGGCTTTATCAGGCTCGTTGATTACTACACTGGCGGCTGGGGACACATCAACTTTGATGACCTTCGTGGCGGGATACGATGTGAACGTAAGTATATGTACCATAAAATACTCTTTACGATCTCACAAAATACTGCTGTGATCTTTGATCGCAGACTCATTTACTCAGGGGTAGTCACATTTCAGTTTTTAAAAATATTCACATTTGTAGTGTACAAGTTGCAAATTTGTTACATTACTGTTGACGTTTGTAAAATATTTGCTTATGATTTGCTCTTAAACGGAGGCCACCTTTATACAATTGAGTCTAATAGAGATTCCAAGGTTGACTTAAATAAAACGTTGTGTAACCGGCGGCAAGGCGCTCAGCTATGAATCAGATTGCAAGTGGTTTTGACAAAAGAATTTATTGAAAAATTCACACAACTTTACAATACACGAAAAAAAACGGGAACGAGATTACAGGATATCTCTAATGAAAACAAGAAAAATATTTACAATGAGATAAAATAAATTTGTAGCTTATCTGAATAGCTAAAAAGTTATGAATAAAATACAGTTTTGCTAGATATAAATAGAAACGGAAATACGTAAATTACGTCACAGGTAATTTGAATATTGCATACTGATTAGCAGTGTTTACAATACGCGAGTGAAAATTACTAGGTTGCAAAGTTTAATGTACAAGTCGGTAAACCGTTTAAAATGAACTAAACCAATGGAAAAAGCAATAGGAAAAATTGACTAGAGGTTACCTATGGCTTTAGGTAAGTATTTTAACCTTTGTTTATGACAAACTAAGAATTACACGGTTTACTGAACACGCGGTCGCGACAATGACCTTGAGTGTAGAGTTTAAGTAGCGAACAAATTAAAGGTTGGAAAGAAAAGGTCTTTTATCCCGCAGTTAAGGCTATTTATCGTAGTAAAAAGGTTAAACAAGCGAGTAAGGCGGTAGCGATCCTATAGTAAACGTCTTAAAGAGTTTAAAAGACAAGATACACTCAGCGTGATTACTAAATTACTACTGCGTGAATAACTTTGTACTAAATTACGCGCTAATGCGACTAGAATTACTACAACATGAAACGAATGCTTAACAAATATGTAGAAAATCTAAGCTATAAAATATAACGACTAGTTAACGATATTAACATAGATTTGTCCTAAATCTATCCTAGGTAAAAGTGTAAAAGGCTGCAAAGATTCATACCTTTACATCGAAGAGAATTCCTAGTCTTGATATGTGAAAATATCCGTAGACAACGCAACGTCTTCAAGAACTTTTACTACACTGATTTAAGCTTAGTTTGGGCCTACTTTTATGGGAAAACCTGCATTCTTAAGACCTTACACATCCTACGCAATGTTGCACGCCCTAGGCGCAAACAGGATGTCCCAAGCACGAACTTACGTAAACAAGCGCCAAACCTAGGCATGACTCACTGTAATGTAATTACGTACGGAAATTATTTCTTGCTTACGCATTTTCCACGCAAACAGTTAACTAAAGAATTACATTCCTATGTGTACACGAGGCATTCCTAATTAAAAATATAGATTTATGACTAAATAATTACTGTCCAAAATAGTGTCTTTTGACTCTGTCACAGTTGGTAAAGTTAGCATTGCAGTGCATTGTGGGCTGTATTAGAGGACTTCCCAAAATGCACTGCAATGTCAACTCCATATATTTTTTTCCTCTATAACCTCGGAGGGCTAATAGTTATCCATCGTATACCAGCATTTTTGTCGTGTGCGGCGTTTGCAATCATTTGTCTAATATTCAAGGGTCACAATAGTATTAAACGATCATAAAAAGAGACTATTCAATTAATGGGGAAATGCGATAACTATATCCGAGAGATAACTTAACTATTGCTTCAGGCTATTGCTTTAAATTCATTGGTAGGATCTTGTATTTGAGAGAGTAACTTAACTATGCTTTAAATTCATTGATACGGATCTTGTATTTGAGAGAGTTAACTTAACATTGCTTTAAATTCATTGGTAGAGCTATGTATTTGAGAGAGATAACTTAACTATGCTTTAATTCATTGATAGGATCTTGTATTTGAGAGAGAGGTTACTTAACTATGCTTTAAATTTCATTTGATAGGATCTTGTATTTGAGAGAGATAACTTAACTATTGCTTTTAATTCATTGATAGGATCTTGTATTTGAGAGAGTTAACCTTACTATGTGCTTTAATTCATTGTGGATCTTGTATTTGTAAGAGAGTTACTTAACTATGTGCTTTTAATTCATTGATAGATATGGGTATTTAGAGAGGTAACTTAACATTGCTTTAAATTCATTGATAGGATTTGTATTTGAGAGAGATAACTTAACTCTTGCTTTAATTTCATGTTAGTCTTGTATTTGAAAAGTAACTAACTATGGCTTTAAATTCATTGGTATATCTTGTTTTGAGGAGAGTTAACTTACCTCATTGCTTTAAATTCATTTTGGGTAGATCTTGTAGTGTGAGAGAATAATCTTAAAGCTATTCTTTAATGCATTGGTAGATTCTTGTATTTGAGAGAGATAACTTCAAAACTATTGCTTTCAATTCATTGATAGATCTTGTATTTTGAGAGATAAATACGTAACATTTTGCTGAATCCATTGGTAAGGATCTTTGTATTGTTTTTTATGAGAGGTTAACTCACTATTGCTTTAAATTCATTGATAGGATCTGTAATTTGAGAGAGTTAACTTAACTACCTATGCTTTAAATTCTTGATAGGGATCTTGTATTTGAGATAGATTAACTCAATATTGCTTTAATATTCATATGATAAATGATCTTGTATTTTGAAGAGTATTAACTTAACTATTTGCCTTTAAAATAAAATTCATGATAGGATCTTGTATTTTGAGAGAGTTAACTTTAACTATTATGCTTTAAATTCATTGATAATCTTGTATTTGAGAGAGATAACAAAATTAACTATTTGCTTAAAAATAGATTCTTTGATAGGATCTTGTATTTGAGAGAGTCTAAACCCTTAACTATTGCTTTAAATTCATTGATAGGATCCTTGTTTAAATGAGAGGTTAAACTTAACTATGGCATTTAATTCATTGACATAGGAAGGAATCTTGTATTGTGCGAGAGTTAAACATTAAAAACTATTGCGTGTTCAAAATTCCATTGGTACGATACTGTAAAGATGTGAAAGGAGTTAAGGCAGTAACAAAGAAAACTATTGGACTGTATCTTGCTAAAAAAAAATTAAAATTCGATTAGATAGTCAAAAGGAGGCAGGAGCTTGTTTTGAGCGAGATAAACTGTAAACTAAGTTGAACTAATTGCTTTAATTCACTGAATTCATTTGCATTGATAAAGGCTCATTGTATTTAGAGAAAAAAGAAGAAAGG